>VWPU01016745.1:0-293990 GCA_013398955.1 Callaeas wilsoni | reverse complement strand
CCGCGCTCGGGGCGCCCCGGTGCCACCGCGGGGCCGCGTCCGCCGGCGGGGCTGCTCGGGGGCTCCGCGCCGGCAGCGCAGCGCTGCCTTTCTCCTCCCCGAGCCCGGCGCTGACGGTCCGGGCGCTGCGGCTCCAAGTTGGAGAGGAGAGCTTGTGCGGTAGGCAGGGACAATGGAGGAAAATGAAAGCCAGAAACTTGAGCTGTGCCTGGCTTGCCCAACAGACAGCAGGCAAACGAGGGGTAAGTAAGCGGCGATATAAGTAAGGCAAAGATGGAGTTACGTTTAAGCATGTCCCTCGTTGCTGCTTTATATAACTGGAGGAAGAATGCATGAAAAAAAAAACCAGCATTTTTTTCTTGTACTAATGGCTCTGCTGTGCACATTTCCCTAATATTGGAACTTTGTGAGTTTAACTTTCTCTTTGGAGAGATTTCTGTGTGCCCCCCGAAGCCGGGAGCACGCTGCATGGCTGTCACGGATGCGGGATCCTGCCGGTGCGGAGGCTGAGGTGGGGAAAGCATGTCCCCTTCCCTTTAAATGCTCTGCCAGCCTCGGCTATGGCAGAGAAATAGCTCTTCCTTCGTAAAAGTGGGTTTGAACTCATCTTTACCTCGGGGTGTCTGTTAAAACGGGGAGATCCACGGCAGATTGTGACAGGGTTAGTTTACTTTGAGTGAAACCACTGGGGTTTGTTTTGGAGCGAAGCCAGGACTGTCTAAGCGGGGTTTCCACGGCGGCTCCGCCGCTGTGCATTCATACATTCACTGCTGCTCTATCTATTTCCTATGAAGTGAACGAAAACTATTTGCTGGAGAATTCTACATGGGCCATTCCACGTGGAACATAACATTCAGGTAGCATGACAAACACCTAATCTAATCTAATAGAATCTATATCTATTAAAGTGTTTGTGGGGCACCTGTGAACATTCCCATTTCCTGCATGCTGTATTCCTCAAAGGCACTTCAGGAAAAGTTGTGAGTTGTGTTACTGTGCTTCTGTGAAACAAACAGTGCATGTGGTTTAAAAACAAAATCACACAAGTTTATGAACATGCAATACCAACAAACAGTGCATTGGCAATTTAGGATGAAAAAGATGCTCTTCCTTTTTTTTTTTCCTTTAATTGAGTGTTCATTAATTGATTGATGCTCTTTTGAATCACTTTTTAAGTAAAATTACTGAGCATTTTGAGTAACCTGTGTCTGTTTATGTTTAGTGGGATTGAAATCTTCACTTCAAGAATGTCTGACTAGGAAAAAAAAAAAGCCTTCAGTAACACATTTCTTCTGTAGGGGTTGTATGAAACTGCCTCAGATACATGTGGAGCTAGGAAAACAGAGGGCTGACCAGACTGATTCTATGGTTCCCAAAAATGTTGAGTGCTGAAAGCTCATAACCAAATGTAGTAGTTTTGGCCCATATCCAAAATTTACATTGGAAAGAGAGCTAATTGTAAAGACAGTGAAGTAAATTAGAACAATTCCAAATAATATCACATTTACTGCTAACATAAGTGTAACAGAGGTTGGTTTGACTCATGCTGTTAAATCCATATTATTTTTTAAAATTTTAGGATTGAATGGGGTTTTCTTCAAGGCTCAGTTTCATAGTATCAGTATGGGTCAGGTCCGCACTTGTTCCTTTCTGAAATTATTCTGAAGATGTTCTTTTGTCATGTCACCTGGGTTGCAAAACAGGACTATTAAAATCTTCATAGCGTTTAAAGTAATGAAGCAAAGTGACTCTCCTGACCTTTGTAGACTTCATGGAGGGTGTGACTTAGAAAAATTACATACCAGGACATATTGAAGGACTTTTTTTTTTTTCTATTTTTTTTTCTCCTAGCTCACAGCCATTAATCCGTCATGATAATCTTGCTGCTAATCCTAGACATACTCCTTCTACACTGCAGACCTGGGCCTTTACTGTAGTAATGGGTGATGTTGGTGATGTTAAGAAATCTTGAAACTTGTTTTCAGATCAGAGAAGCAAATCAAGTGTAAGAGTTGCTCACGCCTTCGGGTAACCAAATTCCTCCCTGTCAGTCAGCAAGTCTTGCTTTTAGTTGCCCTCTAGACTTGCTGCTTTATTGAACAGAAAGACCTTCAGCTTTTAGCTTCTGAATATGAGGGAGGGAGAGAGGGAGGCAAGCTTATCTCACACCTCTGTGTTTTCTATTGCCTTCTCTTTGCTCCTTTTTCCAAGGAGGTTACTTGCATAATTTATCCTTTTCCTACTCTTAGCACTCATCTGGGAACCATCACGTGATGTTTCACACATTTCACAGTTATCTGTGGAGATAGATTTGCTAGGCCTGTTATCTTCACTTGGAAGATGTGGAAGGTTTACCCACGATGTTATTGAGCACTCCAAAATCCAGAAAATCTCTCTCAGTTTTTCCTCCCTGTAGCGCTGTGTTATACACAGCACCTGTAGAACTGATGTGCCTCGAGATCCACAGGGGAGGTTCAGCAGCCCAGTGCTCAGCCTCGCCATTGAAGTCACTTATCCCTGTCCAAGAAGTGGTCCAAAACATTTTTTTCAGCAGTTAGTAGGGAAAAGACCCATACTGAAACACAACAGATTTTGGTTTGCAGAGAAAGTTGTGTGCTGCTGTGTGCTGTAACGATGCAGGATCAGGATCCTGCTGGATGCCCAAGTCAGCTTTCTGGCAAGATGAGAAATTAGTTTGCATAGTTTACATTCCTTTCTTTTCACTGGTATTTATGCGGTATTTTCCAAACATATGAACGAAAAATAAGAGGATTTGTTGATCTTTCTAATGCACTATAAGAAAAGTATGTTATTTTTGATTCCTTTTCAAGGTTTCACCTAATAACAAACAGTGGTAAAACACTTTACTTGATATGTCTCTTTATGTGCCAAATAATTAGCTCTTTCTTAAACTATTGAAATGACTGAAGTGCAGAGTAGGGAAAGACTTTGCATGAGAGATTTAGGACCCAGAATACACACTCATGAGCTCTGGGTTGTGCTTGTCAGCATAGGTTTACCTGCCTTCTTGAGGAAGTGCCTGCCATCACTTCAGTGATTGAAACTGCTGCTGTGACTGTACTTTGAAGGCTTATACCAAATTGCTGCACTCAGTCACCCGCGCTCACGCTGACTCCCTCCAGCTCCAGGAAAATCCCTTATTTTATGTCTGTGCCTTTGTTCCAGCAGCCTCAGGGATATAACCTCTAGGCTCTTGGTGCAACAAATTAAAGATGGTAAATTCCATCCAGCCCCAGCCCACCTCTTTTCCCTCCCATGTAAAATCCACTGGAATGACTGTGCAGCTTTCAGAAACTGTTTTGACTGAGTGTATCTGGAGTAGCCACGCTGGCTTCTTGCAAGCAAAACTTTCCTGTTTGCCATTTTTCTCAAACAGGCTCAGTGTACCTGGTGGCTCATGCTCTGACTTTTCAATAAGCAGAGAGGCCAGATGTTTCTTAATTGAGTTGTGCTTGAAAAAGTTGAGTGCATGAGTGTTTGTACTCATGAGGCTGCTGCTCTGAAGGTTTAACCGGGATTGTGCTGCTAAGAAGGTCTTAGAAGATGCTGTGAAGATCACAGATGATATTTTGAATCTGTGTGAGAGTAAGACTTTTCTGTGAACCAAACCTGCTCACAAAGTTGTGTCCAGATCTGTGCTCATCAAACCATGGTGTCACCTGCAGTCTGAGCCCCTGTGCCTGGATCTGCTTTCAGGATAGGTTTCCATGAATGAAAACAAGAAGGCATTGTTGAAAACTTTGGAGCCCTTGAACAGTATAGGGAGCTTACAGAAACATGCAAACTCTTTGAGGACCGTCCAGGGCCAAGTTCTGTTATGGAACCCAAGGAAACTGATTCCCTATGTGAATTGTGGGACATCCAGCAGCGGCTCCACTGATGGAGGATTTTCTTTATTACCAGGGCTTGATGTTCCATGGCGCATGTCAGGCAACTGACAATGCACACCAGAAAGCTGAGAAATCCTCAGCATAAAATCCTGAGGCAAGTGGTAGGCACGGTGTCAGAATGACTGACTGAACCATAAAACGAAGCGAGTAGGTGCCTGTTTCCAAACAGCGGTGCAGTATAACGGCAGCACGTGGGGGAAACGTCAGGGGGAGGATAAAGGGCTCTGAGGCAAAAAGTGTCAGACAGAGAGAAATAAAGATTTATTCAAAACGTGTAGAAGAAGGCGCTCCCTGCTCCTGGGGGGGTGCTGGAAAGGGTTAACACTCACAGGGGCATCTGAGTCTGAGTCTGTCTGGTAAAGATGAGGAAGGCTGCATCAGACTTGGAGAGGCCTTTCCAGTGCTTCAAGTTTTTGTTAGTTTCTTTTTTTTTTCTTTGCTGACAAAGGAGTGAGGGATTTTTTTCAAAGGTATTGGGTAACAAGGCTCCAGCCCACAATTTTTTGAGCACCAGAGGGTTCATGTTACAGAATTACCTGAAGATAAGCCAGCACTTACATACTCACAGTGTCTGCCTATCTCTTTACAGAGGTCATCGTGGTCGTTGGTCTTAAAGTTGATTTTAAAGTAGTAAAATTTATCTGAGGGGTTTTTTTTTCCTTTTTTGGATCACACAGAACTTGCTTTTATTCTATTTCTTAAGAAATGGTTTATGAAAAAATGATGTCGAATTTTCCAGCCCACTGTCCTGAGACATATAAAATCCTAGGGAGATCCATGAAATTTAAAACCAGACCACAGTCACAAATCAGGAAAAAGAGACTCCCAAGCCATCTTATTATTTCCTATGTGTTTGAGAACATGTTGAAAACACACTGAAAAAAAAGATTAAGGTTTACAAATCTGCTCTGTCAAAGGAATTTTATCAGTTTGTATCCTTAAGGATACTAGTTAGGAGGCCATTAAGTGTACTGGACCCTATTGAAGAAATCTGTTTCTTCTTGTGGAAAGCATCCTGTAGATCTTAAAGGTCAGGGAATAAGTGCCCTGTCAGATCTTCTTTTCAAGTCACATAGGTAAAGTTGATATAAAAGGAACATCTCCTTAAATGATACTCACTTTTCTGTGAGGCAATACTGCAATTGTGTGATAAAAGTATATAAATATGTGCATAGCTTATATAAGGGATTATTTCTGGGCCACTTACTATGATGTGTATATGCCTAATGATGCAGAACATGCCATTGCACACTGCCAGACTTTTAAAAGTATCTAGCTTTTATATCAATCTTTTTTTCCATTTTGCTACTAATGTGAATTTTTGTATTAAATTTTTATAATATAAACTATGTTTGGTTTTGGTTTTTGTTCCTTTTCAGACCAGGCAAAACCCAGTTTGCATGTAACATCACTAGACGATGCAGAATGTCTCCGATCTAAAGAGCTCCTTTCGACCCCGAGCAGTCACACTTCTTCTAATTCAAAGTCCACCCGCAACATCCCTCGAAGACATACAGTAGGTGGCCCTCGCAGTTCCAAAGAAATACTGGGAATGCAAACCTCAGAAATGGACAGGAAGAGAGAGGCTTTTCTTGAGCATCTGAAACAGAAATATCCCCACCATGCCACAGCAATAATGGGACACCAGGAGAGACTGAGAGATCAGGTAAGGAAGTCAAATTTGTATCATGTCTTTTGTTTAACAGACCTTATAGCTCCTACAAAATTGAGTGTTACCTCATTACAAAAGGTGAGAATGTAACAAAGTATGAAACAAATTTTTTGAATGTGGTCTATCATTCAGATGTTGCCTTGAAATTCAAAGAAACAAAATTAATCTACGCAATATTACTTTGGAATTGTTTGTTGAAATTGACATTTCTGAAGAGCTTTTCCTTTTTTTTAGAGCATACACAGAGAAAGAAGTGAAGGTGAGACTCTTGATCTTAGTATATGAGTCTCAATCTACTTTTCACAGCTGAAGGGAAAATATGGAACAGCTGTTAACTTCTGTTACACTTTCAGTATTGGCACCACTGCCTGGGAGAAAATACCTGCAGAGTGTGTCTGTATGCTTTAGCTGGCTCTGTTACCCTTCCATTTGCTTTCTTTTCTATTTTTGAGTTTTGTAATGCAAACAGAACAGACTTACCCATAACTATCTGCCTCCTGCAAGCAGCTTTGACACCCACATTCGTCTGTCAGCAGCATACCTGAGGGTGGTGTGCCTCTGCCTGCAGTTGCTTTTCAGCAGCCAGCAGTAGATGTAGGGTCAGAGGAGAGGTGACACACTGATGTATCTCTCAAAGCAGGTGGAGGCTGCCGGCACGCCGACCTTCTGAATTCAGGGAATGCCGTGCAAGGATCTCTTCCTGTCTCTGGACTCTGGTTTTGGGTGCAATGATAGAGTTTAATCTGTTCAGGCAATCTACTGTCTATTCAATACTGAAGTTTTTTTCAGTTAAGCATCGGAATTTGAAGTTTGGTCTAAAAAATCTTGTCCTCATTATTCTTGGTTTAACAAATGATTGACAGCAAGCCTTTCTGTGAAAGTTCATTTCCCTTGGTGGTTTATAGGTGTTTCAGCACTAACAGCAAAGTAATTGTAAATAAGGAATAAAAATAAGTTGTAAAAGTATTGTGCTCTGTTAAGGAAGCTCTTAGTGAATTCCAAGCTCCTTTGAAGCTTTGCAGACTTGAGAAGCTTTGAAGATCAGACTGTTACAGGTTTGGAAAGATTGTAATTTGTTAACTCACCCCTAGAACTTCTCTTTTACAGGGTCTCTAGAGATCCCAGGTACTATTACTGTTAGAATCCATCTGTATCCAGCTAAAATTGCTGCAAGAGTTCAGCTCTAATGAGGATGATCTATTCCTTATTTTTAAACAGTTTTGCTCCTTTCTTTTTAAAGCCTTGACTTTTTTTCCTCCCCACTTATCTCTTCCATGAACTTTAGTGACTGTGTGGAATGTGCTGGGTGGTGGATAAAGATAGCACACAAATTAAATAAAGGGGGTGGGAGGGGGGCGAAATCCAGAGATTAGATCTTTTGGAGTCATGTAAATATTTAGTTCCAGTGTTGCAGACACTGCAAACCTAGTTTGAACAGCCTACAGCATTACACCCTACACATTTTGTAATTTGAGCCTTTTCTGAAGGCAATAAATTACGGAAGGAATGCAGTAACTGCTCTTGATATTTGTTTAAAATGTGTCTTCCTTGCTAATTTATTGAGGGTAAAATTAATTCTCCTGCTTCTATTTTTTGGTTATTAGACATATGTATTATATGTGTTGTGTGTAATGAGTTTTTTAACAATTTTAAAACAAAATAACTTTAAAACTACTATTTGAGCATCAAAATATATTTCTTGGAAGTGGGAAATACTGGAGACTCCATCCATTCAGCCTTACTTTAAAAAGTATAAACTGAACCAAAACCACATGAAAACATGAAGAAATAAATAATACAAGTTGATTGTAAGCAAGTTGCTTAGTTGGCATGTGATGTATCAACTGTCTGGCTCATCAGATGCAGTAAGACTATGATGATCATAGCATTACAGTTCAGAGAGGGATTTTCTTACCAATTGTGTCTCTGTGTGCACACCCACGTATCAGTATTTCGTGTGTGTGTCTTTGTGTGCATTTATATGTAACTGTATATAGATACACATAGGTATGTGCCTATAAATATATATATATACACACAGCTGTGTGTGTGTGTGTGCATGTATGTGTGTGTATAATGCATGCTTTCTTAGCCACTCCATGAATAAGTCTATAGTATAATTTTGCCTGGGAGGGCATATATGTGTGTTTAGCAGCTATACTTTTTTTCCATCCTTGTATATGTGAGTGTGTAGCAGTGGTATAGAAGACAAACTACATGCATATGTAGTAGGTATGTATATGTAATACGTACCACAAACAAAACTTGTAAGATGTATGGGAAGACATGATTTAAAATGTCACATTTTAAATTAAAATGTCATAAGTTATTTTCCAGGTTCCTTTCCAGGTTCCTTTTCTCCCTTCTTACTTCTTCAGCTGCTCCAATATCTGGAAAGTGGCAACATTGTCCATGGTGGGAATTTCCCCACTATAGGACACCTGTCAAGGATAGTAGCTAATGCAACACCATTTTCTAATCCCTCTGTCAAATGGTGCAGCTGAAACTTAAAACACTCCAGTATTTACAGTCAGGAGGTAGCCCCTGGTATATCATATAATTTCTCTTCCAGGTTGCTCTAAACTCTGCCAGGTCCACAACCAACAGAAAAACAAAATTGGTAATTGTCTAGTTACTTCTATGTGGACTTTCTTCTCTTGTCCATTTTAGCCATCAGTATCTGAGTATGGCAAACTGACTCCTTGTTTGCAGGAAATAAACAACAGGGAAAAAATATTTGATGCTGTCACATCCTACTGTATCACTTCCACCAGCAAGGGCAGCTGAATGTTGTCTGCATCTTCCACTGTGCACTAATGGTTTCCTCCAGACTTCATTTATTCAGATAAATCCCTCTCTGGATGTACCTCCTGAGGACCCATTTCTAGTCCTGATAATCTGCCACAAATCAGAAGTACAATCATGGCCAGGTAAAATGCCAGCAGAGATTACTGATGGTTAGCTAATGTGATGACCTGAAACCTGCCGGCTGTGCACACAGATCATTTCTCCTCCGAAGGTTTGCTGCCTTGTCTGTGATACCCTGTTCTGGAAGGGAAAGCTCACAGAGGCAGGGGCCATCTTTATTTGCACAAGAGGCTTGGGATATTGCAGCAAGGCAAATAGCCTGCAGCTAAGCTGGTCTGTGGTAAACTGGAGCATGGCTTTGCAGCAGCCTGGGGGGGTGCAGACGTGCCATGCCTTGTGCACCCCAGCACAGGGGAATGCAGCACCCAATGGCCACAGCTCTGAGACCCACAGCCCAGCAGCTCACCCTCACATTGCAGGTTTTCCCCCTTCTAAGTCCACAGCTGGGCACCAGAGCTCCCTCCACCTGGAAGCCTGTAAAGCATCGGAACAAATTTTTTTTTTTAGGTAATGCAAGTTTCTGCAGGAGCTTTAAATACCTTACCTCTGCCAAGGCTGTCTCATCTGTGGTAATGAAAGGAAGGTGCTAATGTAATCCCCAGGAAAGTTAGAAAGAAAAAAGAGAAAGCAAGAAGGAAACAGTCTGGAATGTCTTCAGTTTCAGACAGTGTGAATCATCTGCTGTGGTGCTCATGGAAGGACACGGTCACCTGCTTAGGTGAGGCTGACTCCGGTCAGCAGAGAAGGAAAGAACAGGAACAAGTGTAAAAGCTGGGTCTGTAGCTGCAAGCATGAAAAGGAGTTAGCAATTAAGAGGTTAAAATGCTAACCTGGCAATGGGAGGGGGTAATCCCTGCTGTGAACCTGTTTTACAAGTCACCTCTAAAAAAAACCTTTCTGAGGGGCAGAGAACAAAAATGAATGTGTAGAAGTTTTTCTGAGCAGGAGCTTGTGAGCCTGGGGTAAGAAAGCGAGCTGGAAGAAGTTTGCCGCAGTTTCTTCAGTTGTTGTTTGACTAGGAAATAGGCTGGGAGGTGTGGAAGGGTCAGGAGCACTCTAGTGCTTCAGGCAGTGCTCCGTGAAGAAGAAATTTTCTTGGCAAACGAAATTAGATTTCAATCAATTAAAAACAGAACCCAAATCCTTCCGGTGCCTTTGCAGGGCTGATTGCCTAGAAAATGGTGGTTGAGGGTTTTTTGTTATGTTCATTTAGATCTGAACATGACAGGTAACTCTGGCATCTGGGCAGGTGTGGCTAAGGTTACCATGGAGATCCATGATGTCATGCTTGATAGAGCATGTCAAGACAGCTAATCTAACATGTAGATGTTCAAAAAGTCCCATAGGCTAGGACTAAGCTTTATGCAAATAACAAAGTTACTCTGCAAAAGGGTGAAAGAAAACACGGCTGAGATATGGCGTGCGTTGTACCTGGCAGCTTGAAAGGATTATTACAGACTTCATCATAAATTAAAACTTTGGGAACTAAAAGAAGAGGATTTCAGACCATCTCTGGCCTCACCTGTGGAATCTCACATTTCGGTAAATAAGCCGCTTTCTGTTTCTGCCCTTGCTGTAAAAAAATGCTTTTGAAATTGTGGAGTTTGCTTCACCACATTGTTCCTGCTGGCAGCAGGACTGAGTCAATAAAGCAAGTTTTCTGGCAGGGCATGTTCCCTTTTCTCTTTCAAAAATGAGTTCTTTATTGAATGAACTAAGAATTCCGAATTATTTGAAAGGCATTGTAATGTATCATGTTGATTATATGAATCATGCTGCAAAAATCTCCTAGGTAGTGTTTTGGAGGAGAAACTAAGAATGGAGACACTGTATTTATTTGTAGATTATTGCCAGATGTCTCTCCTTTAACTGTTAAAATAGAACCCTAAAATTACAACAGCATTTATTCCAGGATTTGGTATCTCTTAAAATACTGAAGCTTTTTGTTTTTTACATGAACTACAGTATCAGTTGGTTAAACTGACTTTGAGTGTGTGTTTTGGTATCATAGGTAACTTTTGAGCACTTCTTAATAGATTTTTTTCCTTGGGTAAAAGTACATTAGTAGAGGGTAAACATATTTGGAGGTGAAAGTCTAGCAACAGAAAGGCTATTGGGACTTTGGGATTTGAGGTATAAACAAAAGGGGATAGTTTCAGTCCCTCTGGAGAGACAGTAAATGCCCTGTGCTCTTAGTTGCAACCACTTTTGTGCTCACATCAGTCAGGACAGATCAGGTAAACACCAGTAGGTAAGGGATGGCCCCCCGCTGGCACGGCGGGATATGATAACGGGAAGCAGGCTTGGGGTTTCAGAGTTCACTTGTTTCAAATCGCTCAGCGTGGAATGGAGAGGGGTAGGTCTGGCTGGGAAAGGGTGGCGACAATGCCTGAGCTTAAAAATGTGGAAAAAGAAAAATCGTAATGTTCTGCCTAAGACTACTGAGAGGTGTAAACTTGAGAGGAACTTCACTTCCATGTAGATCCTCAGTAGGATTTAGGGAATGAGGGGGCTGCAGAATATGGTAAGCACACTGTCTAATTCCAGGTGAAAAAACAGGGTATAAAGGTTTTCTGGTGTTCTGCATTGCTTGATCAGGCAAGGTTAAATAAACTTTTTTTGGAATGTGTAGTGACTTTTAAAGTGAAAGAATTTAAAGCACTACAAGTGAAGAAATCAATTTAAAAACTGATTTTTTTTTTTTAGTCACAACTCTTTTGCTTTTACACCCAGTTATATCTTGAAACTGAGTTTTTAATGGGAATTTTTTAGAATTCATTTCAATTTAACCTTTCTCCCAGAGTCTGAGTGTTAGTTATTTAGTACTTGCATATGTACAAATAACAATGTGTCAAATGAACTAGCATATTTTACATTCATTACACTGTTGCTGATTGATGCCATGGAATCGGGTAGGGAGAAATTGATTTGTGTTAATACTACGTGAACACTTCTTTGGTCTGTGCAAGATAAAAAACAGAGTTAAAAAATTACATTCAGTTTTAAAATGCGAAGAATGTGATTTTAATCTGGATATATGTTGCTGCAGATTTTTCTAGTTGGGAACATCCATTTCATTGAATTACTACTCGGTTCACATACCGGTGCACTTAACATGTCACCAAAAAATGCATATTTGTACCTGAGAAGTCAGCGTCACGGGGCCAGAACTTGCTGTTGTGTTGGCATAGGCTGTAGGTATTTGTCTGGGGGAAGAGTACAGTTCCAGAAGTCGTTTGAGGAGATCCCTGTGGGTTCCTGCCTGCTCTCCGCCGATGGGCACTACCTCCCTGCCCGCAGAGACGGCAGTGCCCCGGTCCCTGGGCGCTCTGCGTGGCCCAGCAGAGCACGCTGCGCTGAGGAAGGGGAGCCCTCCCAGTGTCCACACGCGTCCCCTGTCTCACCTACATCTGCTGCAACGATTTATTGCTTTCCAGGGCCGCTCGAAGTTAAGGGCAACTGCTCGTATTTTACACTGCTACAAGCACCTAAGAAAAGCTGTGAAAATGAACATATGCAACATGATTATAAGGTTAAATCTCTGCTGGATTCCAAGCCCTTAGCTTTTGTTTGTGGAAGGACGTGAGATGACATGTCCATTTGTTTTGAGTTGAAACATGCTCTTTAGCCCCCAGATAATGCTGTGATTGCAAGATATTTATAAATAGCTTGATAGATAAATGAACAAAGAGCTGGCTCATTAGCAAAGTAAAGTGGATTTACTTTGTATTCAGTCAAAGTGAAAATGCTGAGGAAGAAGAATATTCCTAATAGAATGTCTCAGTGGAAAGTCTTTCAATTTTACCCTCTAGTTTATAAAAGTAAGGCAACCTATTAAGGTACATATTAAACTGCTAGCCCTAAGGTATCTCTGGGAGTAAATGAAGTTTAACTAGATTGTTAATACTTGCTTTGGTAAATATAAGTTTCTTCATTTATATCTATCAGTTAAAAGTAATTTGAAAAGCTGGGTTTTTTTGAAAAAGCAAATAAAGCTGCAAAAAGGCTAATAAAGCAATTCCTTTTCTTTTTCCTTCCCTCCCCCATGCAAACCACACACCAGTGCAGTTACTTTGCTCCAACAGGATTAGTAACTTTTTTTCTGTGGCAACACCTCTGCATTTTAAATAGTGTGTATTGTTTGTAACTCAGAAGTCCCAGGTAGTTGTTCGTACTTACCTTTGTTCATGTGAATTTTGAACATATATTTTTCTAATCTAATTTTATGACAAGCAAAAGTATTTTTAGAATGCTTTGTATTCAGCTGACTTAATAAATGCCTGCAGTAATCTTGTTCCAGTACCTATTGTTAAATCCAGTAAAGTATCTAGGACTTCGGTATCCCTTAAAACATATTTCAGGCAGCTGCATTCAGGAGTGTTGCCCATGGAAACCTCTCCCGGTTATTGTAGACACCTGAGATTCCTTAGGTTTCAGAAACTTAAGCTTTTCTGGCCCAGAATGTCCTGAGGCATTTATAGGTGTGTTTTTGAACATACTTGGTTTAGCCCTCGTTCTTTCTGCGTTGCCTCTGTCGATGCCTGCCAAAAGCTGCGCCTAAACAGCCAGCAGGGCCCTGCGTGGGGGATGGGTTCAGTGCAGCACTGGCTCCTTCAGCAGTGGAGAGGAGTGTCTGCACAAAGGGTGCTTTGCCACTGCTTCCTCTTCCAACTCTGCTTTTAAACCAAAGCACCTGCAGTTGCTTCCTGCCCGGCTCAGGGATGAACAGCATGGGAGGCATCCTCAGGACACCGTTCTAGATGGGGCTTGTCAGTGATCCCTAAATCCCAAAATTAATTTCAAGCCCCTTATTTACTTACGAGAGCACAAGAAGTTTGTGACAGAAGTGGTAATGAAGGCCTGCAAGCTGTGGTCTACAGGCACTTTTGGCCACACTGGTTTTGAGCAGGCGTTCTCACTTGGCCGTAGTTCTGGAGGTGTGCTACAAAGGTGTGAGGAGCATTTGTCTGGAAGATGATCACAGACACCCAGAGGTGTTGGGTGAGGGCAACAGGTTGTGCTGGTGGTAGTGCTGAGGTGACAGCGTAACTTCCCTGGCCATTGGTCAAGGCTCCCCTCTGTAACCTGTGATTAGCCTCAGTACTGGTGAATATTTCCTGTGTCCAAAAACCATTTCCCTGCAAATGGTTGTAAATATGCTTGGGTTGTTCTTGTTGCAGCTGAATAGTCCTGTTAGCTTCTCAATGAGAGCACTTTTGTGCTCTTCGCACATTGTCAGTTGGGATGGGAGCACATATTTATGTCAGTCATTAGCAAAGTAAATGCACCTCTGGACTGTTGCTGCTGCTTTACAGCGTTTTTCAGTTGATTTTCTAACAAAGGCAGGTTGCACTGAAGTCACCTGATTAACTGGTTTGGTTTAACCATAATCACTGGAATTTAAATTACTTTTCTGAGCTCAAATAGGAGAAAAAGAGTAAATAAGACAAGCCAGTTGCTTATGAACATATTTTCCAATTTCCTTTCTCTTCATATGAGTTGAGGACACCAGGAAAAACAGTGCTATTGTTCAAATTGCGGCCAACACCTGTGACTCTGACAGCTGCCCCTGAGATGTGTTTCTAACATTCACCCAGTCATGGTAATTGTGCCAGTTCAGTAAATTTAGAATCTGTGGTATCAAGTTTTGTATCTTGACATAGCAAGTCAATGCAGGGACTTTTGGTTGGTCAAGAATCTTTTGAAGGGTCCTCTTTTGGTCTTGTGGATTTTTTGTCCTAATTAGTACCTTTTGTGCTACTGCATTTTGTGTGGCCTCTTGTGCAGGGGATTCTAGTAATTCCAGTTATTCACTAGGAGATTGCTGCCTTAGTAAACACTGAGCAATGCCATTTGTTTAAGTTTAGGAAAGACTTTCATTGGCTGATCAATACACTGCCATAGGTGTACTTCACTTTTAAAATTCAAAATTAGTTATTAAGGAAAGGAAGAGAGAAACTATTCTCTTAGGTTATCTTTGGTTATCTTTGGATTGCGAAACCCAAAAGACCAATAATACATTTTTCACCATGAGTTCTGCCTCTTAAGAGCAATTTCTTAACATCTGTCAGGTGGTGGATGTGGAATAATCAGCCACCATGTACATTCTGATCTTTAGCAGCTACAGATTATTTTGTCCCACATCTTGAGATTTATCTTCCAAAATTATCTTCTTGCTGGTTGTAAGACTGGATCTTCCTGATACCTACATGAATGTCCAGTTCTGTTTTGTATTGCTGAATTCTTGACTGTGTTAATGTCTCATGACTGAAAATTCCAGAGCTCAATTAAGTTTTAAGACTATTTCAGCTTCTAAGGGATTTACATTTCTTACACATACCTTTAATAAACTATCTTCATGCTCTTGCAGTTATTTCATTCAAAAGAGAAAAACTAGCTGCACTTCAATTTTAATTGAAGCTGAATATTTCTTCAGTCTGGAAGGAGATACCTGTCTTTCAAGAAAGGAGGAAGGCAGCAAGAGGAAAATGTAAAGAGTGGAAAAACAGAGTTAAAAGGGAGGGTTTTTTTATTCGAAAGAAGTTGATTCTGATTTTAAATCCTACACAATATGTGCATTTCAGATCCACTTCCTGCCAGATGAACAAGCAGAGACTTTTCCAATTTGCACCTATGTTGTGGGTATGTGGGTATCTAAAGTCTGGAAACAGACCTGCTGTCAGTGCTTATGTATGAGCTTTGGGCTTTCTTCCACTGTGCTTTGAAAGCATAATTTTAGCTGCATTTATTAATTTGTAGCCCTATTTTTAGTAACACAAAATACTATACATCAGACTGTTGTAATTAGTAACAAACTACTCACAGAAGGAGCAAATATTTGACTTTGATTAGAATAAGTAAAAAGAAATGTCACTTATTTCCCATTGACTGAACAAATAAACCATTGTATGGCATTGGTTGGTTGGTTTAAATGAGCATAAATATTGTTTGGAAGGAAGAATTAGTTTTTAGGATAATGTAAAAAAATAATTTAAAAGTACATATGTAACATAAATGCTTCCATTTAAAATATGTACCCAAAAAATTAGAACATTTGTAACATTCCTCGTAGATCTAAACAAACTGTTTATTTTAATTTTTTCTTTTTTTTTACAGAGAAATGATAATTTGAGTAAATTCTTGATCTACTTATATTTCTATCTATTATATATTTCCCTAAAAGTCTTGAAAGAAAAACCCACTCCAAAATCTCACAGATATCGTGTGCCAATTTCACTCTTTCATTATGGATAGCGCATGTTCCTTACTTTTTAAAAAAAGCTATTTTGTATTAAAATTGTTTAATAGCTCTGCATTAAACACACAATATAACATCTACTACCCAGAGATGTGAGAGCGCCTCTGTATTCTTCTGTTCTTAGAATGGGATCACCACACTAATGCAAGTACCATGATTTGTCAGTAACTACTGCAGTATTTTGGGTTTTTTTAGAGGATCTCTATTGTTCCAATTTGTTTTCAGCTGCTAATCCAAGCTGCCATGTTTTTGGCTAACGCTGAGCCTGGCTCTGGCAGTACAGGCAGGATGGTGCCTTGTGCCAGCCTCCCGCCTGCTCCTGTGCAGCTGAGTGGGGCAGCGCAGCGTTTCTGCACTGCGCACACCAGGGACTCTGTTTCACCAGGGGCGATTAGTGTCGCGTCTGTCGCTGGGGAATTTGAATGAAAACATGTGATAGAAACAGCATCAAACCTTTTTGGAAGTCGGTGGAGAGCCCCTCCCTTCAGAACATCGCAGAAGGGTGGGATGGGGTGGAGCAAGGAGGCGCAGATCACAAAATGTTTTTCTTGGCCCTCGTGGTGCTGGTGTTGATGTCAGTAAAATGTTCCTGCTGACCAGGGTACAGTTGGCTCAAACCCCCAGCGGATTGTCTGACCGATGTGCTCTTCCTCTGATATCAGATGCAGGCATTTAATTTCTGGCTCATGTGTACTTCCCTTCTATTTTATTTTTACCAAGTGTTGTCCACACCGGACGTTGCAGCCGGCGACTTCCCGCGCAGGCACCTGCTGCTGCTCTGCTCCGGCATGCCGGGCTCGCAGCTCCCTCACGCCCGGCAGCTGCCGGGCACTGCTGCACGGGCTCCCGGCCACGGCCTCCTAATCCAGTCCTGAGCAACTGGGTTAATCCCGTTCTGAGCCTAGAACCCTACAGCAAGTGGAGTCAGGTTTCTTCTTGAGGCCAGTGAATAGCTTTCAGTAATGCAAGACCACTGCAGAGGTCACGTATAATACTTGGTTGTTGCTGTAGCTTAATTCAAGATATTTCACTACAGCATTAACTGTTTGTATTACTTTGATTGCTCTTTCATGTCTTCTTACTGTACATGTTTTACCCTCTTCCTTCATTGCTAACTTGTGACCTCCTTGGTCTTGGATGATAATCCTGTCACAAAAGGGTACTTTCCAGCCCATGTGCCAATATATTTGCTCAATCCCCACCCGTACGTGAGCATGGTACCATGAGAAACCAGTATTTTTTATAGATGACTCATTCATACACCCGGATGTGTAATGAAGTTGCACATCAGATGAGGCTCTGCTGCATGTGCACACCTATGGAAAAGCTGCACCAGGAGGAAGAGGGACCTGTGCTGCTCCTGCTGCTGCCCTTCCATGCTGGTGCCAGTCTGCTACTGAGGAGATGGCTTTTGGGGAGGAGGTAACTCCTCGTGCTCCTGTGGCACAACCGAGAAGAAAAAGGAACCTCTCAGCTCTTTGCTGCTCCTCTGGTGATTCTCCTGCAAGCCAGGTACAGCTTTGATAAAGAGCCAGGGCTTTCTTCTGTGGGGCTTGTGTAAGAGACAGTGGAAGCTTTTAGATAGGCTGTTATATTCAAAACATTGCTCCCTGTAAGAAGGAATGTCCTGAAGTGTTCATTATTATTATCCTATTGTCCATACGTGTTTCTAGGTTGATTTTGAGAGATGCAAAAAATATTACATTACCGCAGTAGTTATCAGATGTTTTTAAGAGGGGGACTGACAGTCTACAGAAGAAAGGCTTCTCTTGAACCACGTTAAAATACAATTTGATTTCACTTCATGGTTTCAAAATTTGTCATATGCTGTTCAAAAACCAAGATGCTTTCTTCTCTAATTATAGAGAATGTTTATATGCAGGGTTTAATCTTTTTGCTGGAAGTCTTCCAGGACTCTGGACTTTGTGGGCCTCTTCTGAATTGAAGGGTTAGAAAACAGTAGACTTCTACTCTGAAGATACTTGAATAGTGAAGATGAGTGAGCTCCTTTTTTTCTCATGTCTTCTCTAGCTTCTGCTGTAATATTTTGAGTTTGACATATCTTTTTCCTCTTGCTGTGACAGCAGGTATTAGTTTGTTTTAAAGGAACCATGAACTCACAAGTTCGGTCTTGTTTCTGCATGACTTAAACCTGTCTCAGAGACATTATTTTGCCAAGAATAGTTCCACTTACGTTAGACAGATTTCTTTGTTACTGTGGTATATAGGCAAAGCCAGCTTGAATTAAAGCAAATTTTTCATAGTTTGCAAAAGGAGAATTAAGGAAATGAAGGAAAAAAATAAAGGCTCACAAGTACTCAAATAGGTCTTTGCGAGATGCTTCTCATGTAGAGTTGGGGTTTTTTTAATGTGCTCTTTTGGATTTCTCACAATACCTATTAGTAATGTATTAGTAATGTCAGAGAAAGGACTGAGGTTTTTTGTGATATATCACAGCAATGTGATTTTAGGTGCAGGAACTGGGGCAAGTAATTCCAAACTGAAGATTGGAAGATTGAAAACCAAAGAGATTTTTTGTTTAAGGTGATCACTCTCTAATGACTGTAAGGAGATGCATAAACTTCTAGATTAGAATGAGTTGCTGTGTAGCCTTTAAAACACACCAGACTAAAACTAATGTGGGGTGAAACCTACAGAAGTATTGAGTCGCCTGGCAAAACAAGGGCAGTTTAGATAACCATTCAGTAGCTTATTGTGGTAAGATAAACATGGAATTCTAGGAATTTTCCACAATAAAAGAACTTACGTGGTCTTTTGATCTGTGCTTTCTGCTGCCCCTTGTCAAACTTCCCTGGATACTGCCAAAATGTCTGTGCTTTTGTCATTGTCCTTCTCTCTCCCTCTCTCTTTTTTAAATTTTAGGAACACACTATTAGATTTTGAGAGCAGAATAGCTTTTCTAACTTCTAACTTCCTCTGCAAAAGCAGTCAGACAAAAGTTATCAAGCCTTTCAAGTGAGGTTTGTCTAGCCACTACTGCTTTGTTTTTCAGCTTATCTTCCCTGTGGTTTGAAAACTTTCTTACGTGTCTGGGTTCTGTGATCTTTCAGAAGTCTTTCAAAATGCAGTCATAATTTCAAAATGTTCATTCTGCCTTCAGATACTTTCAGTGGAGACAAGGGTGATGATCTGGTTTTACTTACCTCAATACATGGCAGGGAGCTGTGTGTGGAAACCTAATCTTACATACTGTTTGACTGTTCATTTAACCAGAACAGCCAGCCTGATTTCATATTGCTGTCTCTGCCAACCCACAAAATCACCTACATTTGTTCACCCAAATTCAGCAAAGCAGCTGAGTCTGGCGGCGTTCTGTTGCAACAGCCAGATTTAAGTAATTTTATCTGAAATCCAGGAGGTAGGGAAAGTTGAATAAGAGTTGTAGGGGGAAGAAAAGCCTGGAAGAGCCAAGGAGAATGTTTTGCTTTGAGTCCATTCTAGGTGTGTTGAGTGTTGCACTGAAGAGCAAAACCATTAAAATCCTTTTGAAAACTAATGACTGGCATCAGCTGCAAGGTTAGCAGCATACTGTGGTATCATGCTCAATAAAAGCACATCGTTTATCTTTTCCATGACTAGACTGCCTTGGTTCACAAATAAAGGGAGAATTTCCAGTTTCTTTGTTCATAACAGACAGGTAAGCAGTCATAACCATAGCTCTACTATTTGATCACTTGAAAGTTCAGGCACTAAGAAGCATTGCAAAGAACAAATTTGCCCAGAGTCATAGCCCATGTGATCTCTCTCATCTCTCTTGTCACTTTGTTCTCCTCTAAGAAGAGGATCAACCAGTTGTTTCTCATTTAAGCCCCTGCTTCAGACAGCATTGGGCATGATGCTCAAATATCCCCCATGGAAGTGAAGTTGGCTGTCAGCAATGTAAAAAGACACCGTTTTTCCCCACTGCCTTTCCTAAAAGCTCCATGTAAATACACAGGCAGTTGGTTTTCAATAACCAAGCTCTTCCTGTTGAAAGGTCTCAGTAAGCAGGAATATACAAACATCAAACTGACTTCACTGTCCCAGGTGGATGTTTGAGTTAACTGCTGTTCATTGAAGATGATTTCAAAAGCATCTGATTAAAATGTTAATACAAGTGCTGTTTTTCAACGGTACTTTTTTTGACTGATAATATGATTGCAATTTGCTTCTGTAAGTCCAAAGTGTACTGATCAAAAGAAAAGTGATGCTGAGATCTGGAGACATTGTGGGAGTTGTACTTCTTTTCCTCAGCCTAATCCAAGAAGACACAACCAAAACAAGTTAATAATTCATCATATTGGAAAATTTCTTAAATAAATACTGCACTATGAGCTCTGTTTGACTTGAAGGAGAACAGCTACTATACTTCCACTTAAAAGAGAGGGAGATATTCCTTCTTATCAGCAGAGCTATTTCTTTCCCGACAGTTTGTGCTGGTCAGAAAGGATAAGGGATAAGATCACAGGCCACATAACAAGGCCTTTTGCCCCCTTTTCCATGATTGGTAGTCTGAGAGTCAACAGGACAAAATCTTTATTTATTTCTCTGACACACTGCCTTGCTACTTCACATGAAAGCAGTGCAGTCTTAATCTAAGGGGGTTTGTACAATCTGAGTTAATCCAACCGTTAGGAAGCACATTGTTTCAAGATTTGCGGATACTATTTCACAGGCCAAAAAACTGAGAGTTTGTTCAGCCACAGTATTCGATAAACAAAATTAGAGCAAACCATGATGCAGTTGTTTTGCTTTTTTTTCTTTTGCAGGATATTTTTTTGTCTTCCCTCTTATATTACAGGTTGTCATAAATCATTTGTAGAGTACAGTGACCTTTACAGAAAGACTAGTAGTAGTAAGTCTTAAGGATCATTGTCTTGATAGCTGGAAAGAGAAGATTATTGTAGCAGGAAATTATCTGAATGATGAAAGATCAAAAAATACAGATTCCTCCCAACCTCAGCCCCTGGTAGAGTAGCCAGAGGTGTATTAGCCTCCAGTAGGGCTGGACTACTGGAACAGGTCATCTGGCATGGTTTTAGGCCTGCTCAATGATACCAACATAGTTTCTACACCTCCTCCTTGAAAACTGAAATCAAGAATATGATTTACCTGTAGACACAGGCAGGGGAAAGTTCATAATCTCGATTTTTCCCTGCAGAAATTTCAAGGAAAATGATCAGGGTGCCTTGCTAAGAATTGCTGGCCCTTGGGACTAGCGCAAGAAGTAAGTGACATTTAACATTTGAAGAAATCCGTTGATTGCTTCAAAGTTTGGTAATAAAGTGCTCTCACTTGGTTTGCCAACTTGAGTTTGGTACTCAATCTTATTTTATATTTTTTGCAAATTTGTGGTGAAATGGCTTCATTTGGGAGGAGGTAAATATAGCTAGAATTAAGATTGTTCATATAGAAGAATGTTAAATGTCATCTATAGAAGAATGTTAAATGTCATCTATTGAAACAGTTCTTGGGAATATATTGACAGGCAGCTTTTATAGAAATTTTTCTTTTTAATGGGATCTGGACTTTGGTGAAGAAATCTGTTCTGCTTAAGCTGCCAGCAATTGCAATACAATCTTTTGCCGTAGGAGTATGACATATTGTCCTAGTAGGTACACAGTATCTTGTTACAAAACCAGAGTGTATCCCAGCCTCAGAGAGCATATTTTAATATGACATTATCTTTTGTTTCCTCAGTACTTCATCAGTAAAATAGACAAAGAAGTTTGGCAAGCAATTCTGTAAAGATGTGAAGAGCAACAGGCGAGAGAATGGTGATTTTACAAAGAAAATTACAAATAAAACAGGCGATGAAAGATTTTAGTCAGATGTGTAAACATATCCTTTGGGCTGAGAGATAAAGCCAGAGGTAATGAACTGTCAGACCCAAGTAACCACCCTAGGAAATGTGCACGGTGTTTGTGCACAGACAGATGTGTGCTCTGCTCCCAGTTCCTGCTGTGAGTCTGCTGTGGTGGTACAGAAACCTGCAGCAGCTGCAGAGTCACTTTTTAGGGCTAAAGAGTAGAGCCAATTAATCATCATGAGCATGGTGTAAGTACATGATGTATGTAAGTGTTTGATATACTGCAATACTGCATGGGTAAAACTTTTCACAGGTTAAGGCTTTGAAGAAGATACCGAGCTGGTTTTGAAAGAACCACCAGTGGCATTATAAACCCACAAGATGAGATGACTTTGTGAAGTTTTGCCTCAGCTTTTGAAAACTGTGACGGCGAGTGGAGCAAATGCATTTGAGCAAATGTGTGATTGTGTGTCATA
This sequence comes from Callaeas wilsoni, assembly GCA_013398955.1. NCBI lineage: Eukaryota > Metazoa > Chordata > Aves > Passeriformes > Callaeidae > Callaeas > Callaeas wilsoni. Next base: position 271,996 of record VWPU01016745.1, on the reverse strand, counting down.
GTGATGCCTAAACTGAAAAGGACCTCTGGGTATCATCTGAACTGCTGTTGAAAGCAGACGTTTAGATTAGATTATCCACATCCATCAAGCTGAGTCTTGAATAGTGCCAGTGAAGGAGTTTCCACCATTTCTCCAGATGGAATTTCCAGGAACAAGGTAAACTGTACCCTGGAAAATGGTAAGTCTGGAAGGGATGTAAGGAGCTTTTGATCTTTCTGTTTTCACAAGAGTTCCTAGTGTGATGCTATCATAAAAGGAGGAGTTATTTTCCAGGAAGACTGTGATTAGGACTCAAAGATAGCCTTAGCTCTGGATGTGCATTGTGACAGGCACGCCTGCTGTAGAAAGGATGTTGAACCATGGGAGCATTGCAGAAGGACACCCAAAAGATTTGAGATCTCATGAAATTATTTCTCTCTGAGAACCATGATTTTTTATCCATTGACCCAATCAAAATAGAGATCCTTCTTGATTAAGAAATGTAATTCTCTGAAAGCAGGAGAAAATATACCGAGTTTGTATTGGCTTTTTAGAATAGCAATAAAAATCATAACAGAAACTAAAGGTTATAGCTGGAGAGCTGGGCAGATTCAAATCAGGAGTAATGCACAATATTTTTCATATAGAAGTGATTTATTATTCTGACAAATTATCAAGGGAAGCAAGAGGTTCTTCATCTCTCTAAATCTTTGAACTATGACAGGTTGCTTTTCTAGCTGATATGCTTTAGTCAAACAAAAGTTACTGATGAATAGGGGTGGTTGGCAGAGACTTATTGGCGGCTCCTTGACCCTGGTTATGCAACTGAGGCTCTGGGCTATTCATGCAATTTTAATGTTTCAAGTGCTGTTCATAGGGAACTCAGTCTGACTCAGCTGCTTTTTGATATAGGACTGTAAGAAGAATGAGCTGTTTCAGAAAAAAAATTTCCTTTAGTATTTAAAAATTTAGGTTACTTGAAAATTTAAGATAAGAGTAGTAAGCAAAATATTACAAGAAAGAGTCAGTGAATAAAATTAAGGTAGCGTTAGGGTAAATAGTATTTGCCATTTAGAATTAGAATATTTATATATATATATTATTGTTATCCTAGCCAGGATACCAATATACAGCTATCATAAACAAGCACAAGAAAGGCCTGTGTGATTACCACCACAAAAATTTCCCAGCCTTAGATGCCCTTAATTCAGAGGAGTTTTCTACTTTGACCAAAACTTGGAATTTCACCTCAGTTATTCCTTGGGAAAATTCTTGCTTACAGCAGTAAAAGTTTTGGCAATGTTAGAGATCCCAGGATTGGTGTGCCCTGAAATGGATACTTTGTAAAGTACCACCAAAGCCCCCCACTGGTTCTTCATCCACTGTCACTTGCAAGTAATGAATCTGGCTACAGTAAATTTTTCTGAACATGGACAAGACTACAGTACACCTTGAAGCAATCAAGAAATAATCCACAACCAAATTATTTTGGAGTAAGGAGGAGACAAAAAACCTCCCTTCACTGGAGCAAGGTTCCACAATGGATAGAAGTATACCTGAAAATGGGACTTTGCACCATTTGACAATTTGTGGGCACAGCAGAATGAGGAATGGGCCTAATGGTTCCAGAAACCATCTGAACTGTATCTACTTTGAAATACATGTACACCAGAATATATAATTTCTTTATTGAAACCACCAGCAAAAATTAAAGTTTTGTAATTTAAAATTTCCAATCAAGTGAGGGATAAATTGGTAGTACTGTCAGTTGTAAAGCAGCTAGTCTAGCTCTGCTTTCTTTCTTTAGTGCCTCTTTCCTTTTTTCTTCTTAGATCTTGCTTCTGTTTTGAGAAACCCAAATTTGTAATAGAAATTGATAATAGCCCAAGTTTTAAAAAAAAGTTGCCTCTATCCAGTTTATACTTTGTATAGTCTAGACAGTCTGCATTTCTAAATATCCTGCTGTTGCATTAAGGTCTAGCAAGCTTGACAGTAATGAAGAGAATAACTAATTTTTCCCCATGCTGCAGTGGTGGGCCTTCCAGGTTTGTGTGGGTGACCCCCAGAGTTTTGCAATATCACTGTCAGCTGCATTGGCTCAGCAAAATAAGTAGAAAAAATCATCTCCAGGGTCTTTTACTGGTGTTTAAATGCAGAGGAAGGGAATTAATAAAAAAGAAATGCAGTTGCCAAGAATTCAGAACAACATTTTCCTGTTTTTTTCCCTGAAATTTCAGTCAGAATGAAGCAAATCAATCTCAATTATGTCCCAGTCTCAGCAGGTACCTTTTTAAACTTCAACTTCCTTCCTTCCTTCCTTCCTTCCTTCCTTCCTTCCTTCCTTCCTTCCTTCCTTCCTTCCTTCCTTCCTTCCTTCCTTCCTTCCTTCCTTCCTTTTTCAAAAAAAGCTCTTTGTTTTAGTGTTATTTCCTAATTTTGGAAGTAGAATTTCTGAAATTCTGTGAAGAAATTTTGTGTCAGCCAAAAGGAGGAATACTAAAATGCTTCGAATGTTCATATTTTCATGAGAAGTACCTACTCCAATATATAGACTGTGAAAATTTGGATCAGTTTCCGAGGAAAAGTCTGCCACATTTATGCAGATGAGTCAAGAACTAAGTGAGCGTGCGAGTTCATTCATTAACATGGTAAATACTTTGTTAAACTGAGTCTCTTAAACTCTGCTCCCAAAACATTGTTCCTCAAGCCTCTATAAAAAGAAGCACCTTTGAACTGAAATTTTCAAGAGAATGAAAGTTATATTTTATTTCCCAGATAATTGTGATCTAAAAATTTCTTTATACCAAGAGTATGTTAAACTCCCTATAATATTCATTTCAACCTGTAGTACCTCTCTTTTAAAAGAAGTGAATGTTTTGTTATATAAAATAGAAATCTAGTGTACCTGTCACTTTCAGTTCGCCATCTGTCATGAAATAAATAATTTAAAGGAAAACAAAGCATCTAGAGTATGTGCTAATGAGTCAAGTGTACAGTTGCTTTTATTAGAGTTCTTGGTGGGGCTGAGTATTATTTTGCACAGGCTTTTTGAGCTTTGCTGACAGCTTCAACACACCTGTAGGGTGTGGGTGGTGGAGTCAGCCAATTAATTATTCAGAAGAACAACACCAAAAAGCACCCTGACATATGTTATGCAGTACTGGGTTTCTGTCTGTACTTTCCTGAGTTTGGGTCATATTCTGTACAAAGTCTCCCAGCTGTGTACAGAGGTTTGTGGCTGATGAAAAATGTGCTTCCAGTATTTCTTGCTGCTTGACCTGGGTTGTCACCGTTTCTGCCTGTAGTTCTCAGGCTGTGGATTGCTAGTGCCATATAAGCACTGGGAATAACACTACGCTTATGGAAGACCCCTAAAATTACATGTTAACCAGCAAGAGAGAGAGACACTTTGTTTGTAAAGCTCCTTGAAAAGCACGCCGGAGTGCGAAAGTGTTTTTCCTGCATCCCCCTGACTCTACTGCTGTTACAAACCCAGCACAGTGTTCACTAATCATTGTCTCTGCAAATACTCACCCTGCACTTTGTTCCACCACTTGGTGAAGCCTCAGTTTTGTCATCTCTGGGGGCTTCTGACCATTTCTTCATGGTCTGAAAGGATCAACATTGTTTGTGGTGTACTCTTTCTTTCCAGGACTTTTGCTTGTCTTGCATGGCTCCCTCCCGCCAGAGAGCACTGAAGTGAGGCCAGCTACCAAATATTTCTCTGAAATGTGTGCTCGTTGTATATTTGAATTAACACAATCTCATATTTGTATATAAATGGTACTTTCAAGCTATTTCCTTCATAAAATACCAAAAGATTCCTTCCTCCCCCCACTGTGGTGAGGCTGGGGAGCCTGTGGAGGGGGGGATGGCTGTGAAAGCACGAATGAGTCTGGGGAAATGTCAGGGACAGCCTGTGGACCTGTGCCATCAGCCAAGTGTGTCCGGGCAGCAGTGACCTTCAATGTCCCTCAGCCATCTCGTGCCAGTGGCCAGGGTCAGTGCAATCACCACATGACCTTTCCCATGGGAAAGCTTTCTCCCACAGCATATTTGTGGAAGCCTCTTGTATTCAGGCTTGGAGAGGAGGGGAGTTTGGCCCTCTGTATGCTAGGGAGCAGATTGGTGATTGCTGCCAGTGAAGCATTTTGCACAGCACAAAGCTGTTTGGATAATAAGATGCTAACATGAGGACATAAGAGTTCATACCACTTTAAAAGTCCATGTAATTCTTTTAAATACTGGAAAAATTACTTGGAAGAGTGTCTCTGTGTTGTTGTGTTGCAAGAGTGAAACAATAGCACATTCTACTTGAGACCTTGAAAATATTTTCCTCTTTCTAATAAGATTGATACAACTTTCCCACCACTTGCACTGAAAGTTGGCAAGATGCTGAGGAGCAGTTGGAGTTTTAGTATTTAAGTTAACTTGTGCAATCATGTTTGTACCTGGATGGAGAGACATGATTTACTCAACTGGGCATAAGGAAATTTCAGCTGTGTCTTAGAAGGTGTTTACTTTTAATTCTTTTCTTTGCTGAAAGTTGAGGAACTTCATACTCCTGATTTAAATGAACATCAAAATTTCACTCAATATTTCAAAAAAAAAAAAAAGCAAAGACATGTTCCACCACACCTACCACCGGCAGAGAATTTGAAAGAGATTGGTATTACAACATGTGATACTGGTTTATGATGAAGGCAGATATTGTTTTAGGAAAACAAACTCAAGTGTTAAATCCACTTTCTGCCTTGGTTTGCAGTCATGAATATCCAAAATTTAAGGCTTTAAGTTGTATGAATCACAGAGAATTTGACATTAGCACACAAGGATTTTTTAAAAGCATTTGTATGTCCCTTCAAAGTGGTGACCAGCTTTATACTCAGTGTTAATATGTAGGGAGAGTGGCATCTATTACAGATTCTATTTTAAGTTTTGTGAAGTTAACTAGACCTCATTCAGCTGATGAACCAGGACATGAAGGCTTTCTCTGTAAAATAAAAGGAGAAATAGAATAAAATCTTATCCAAATAGAACTGAGCCAAAGGTGGCTATTCAGAGCTGTGGGTATAACAGGGATGCATTTAGATAGGAAAAAGGATGTCCATCTGCTAGCTTCAAACACTTCTTGGCCCCAGGAAAGACAGGCTTTAGTCTTAGCTCTTCATCCAAGATCAGTAGGTAACTGAAAATGTGTGCAGCAGTGTTTGTGCAATGAAGCTTAAGGGGCAGTGGCCAAGGAGCCTTCCCAGCATTCCAGAGCATTGCAGGTGGGATTTTGACTCATTCCTCTGACCGTGCAGATGAGCAGTAAGCTCTGACGAGACAGCAGGAATTTCTCCAGTGAAAGGAAATTGCCAGGTGGTTTAAGGCCAGCATGTCCAACTCTACTCAGTTTTCTTGTGCCAGTACTATAGAATGAGGCAGAGGGGTCATGGCCAGCGCTGTCCCTGTCTGGGGGCCTGTGGCTGCTGGCAGCTTCTGGTGACAGCAGGGGCTTGGAAAGGCCATGGGCTATTCACAAATGTGCCAGAGAGGCCAAGAGTTTATTACAGGAGCACAGAGGAAATTACCTCCTCACCTGACTCCCTAAATTCAGCTAGATTTGTGATACATGTAAAATTAGTCAGGATAATTTTAATAATATCTGAAAAGCTCAGACACTGGTTCACTAAGGCAGAGTAGTTAAATTTGATAGGCAACCAAATAACATGGGATGAGAACAATGTAAAAACCTTGGAATTACAGGTCTGAAAATATCCTTCAGGATTTCTACTGAAAGCAGAGGGGAAAAAAAAGAACAGAGTGATTCTGCTTTTTTATTAAAAAACAGCAAACAAAACAGATGGAAGACATCTCGGATTTGTATCTTCCTAATGTGAAGCACCAAAGGGTATTTTTTCTGTTTTTCATTTTGAACATGAGGGTGGGGATAGATTAATGGGTTTTGGTTTAGCCTCCAGTTCTTAAATGTCTTGCACTTGAAAACAGTGTTTTTCTCCTCCTTTATACCAGATGTTGCACTCTGGAGAATAATTTCTTACTGTTTTCCAAGTTCAGTGAACTGCCTTGTATTTTAATGATGTTGGTTAGGAAATGTACCAGTTCACAACCAATGATGTACCTAAGGCTGTTTATAGACTTCAGTATGGGATCCATCACAACTGAAATGGCTTAGGCAGATGAAACTTGATCCTTTTGGACAGCTGTGTACTTACACTGAGGAGAGACACTTGAATGAAGAAGGATGACACTGATTTTTTTACATGATGAGATGTTTGGGAGTTTGCAGTTATTTAAACAGTTCTTCAGCATTTACAGAATCAGAATGTTTCCCCCAGGTAGCAGGGCAGCTCACAGTAAGTTCAGATCACTGATTACATGCGTAAGCTGTGCATGTTAAGGTAATTTAGATAATATTTTTGAGCATATTCTTTTGCTTTTATAGGGATGGCTTAGTGAAATATGAACAATTTCCTGGTGGATTTATTTTGTTTTTTCTTTGTGGACAGGGTGTAGCACTAGGCATTTCTCTGAAGTTCTTGGTTCCATTGCCAAGTATTATTTCCAGCAAACTAATTGTGAGAGTTCATTTACTATTGCTCACTCCATTACACTTTTTCCTTTGTTTTGCAGCATGTTTCTCTGCTTGCTTCTTTTGCTTTCTTTTATGCACCCGTTAAGCCCTGAACGAACTGCTTGAATAAGTTTGCTCCTTAAGATTTTCTGCCTTTAAATCCCTCTTGCCGACTGACACATTCCTCTGTGGGATCTGTGCCTACCATGGCATCTTAGTGGACTAACAGAGTGCAGCTGCATGGCTGCTTAGCACAAGCAATCTCGCTAATTAATAGAGGCTCCCCTTAGGGAGTGGGATCTCAGTTCAGTGCTCACCCTGAAGGAGCTGCCTAAAAAGGATCAGATGACATGTGTCTTAAAAATGGCCACTGATTTTTAAAGGTGATAAGCTTACACGTAAAACACACCCTGTGGGAATCTACAGTGTAGGTGTCCTGGGAAGGGAAGTGTTAGGGAAGTGTTAGGGAAGATCAGTGTTTGAATAGTTTTGTCTACTAAAAAACTGTAATTAGTGCATTGCCATCTTTTACTTCTTTTTCTTAAAGTTCGAGCTCTGTGAGGAAGGAGCCATCTAACTTGTTTGCACAGTGCTTAATAAATAGTGGATACTGTCGTGATGGTAGCTAATTAGAGAAATTACAATTTTTAGGGCTTAGGATCAAGGCTGAGAAAACCACATGATATGAGGCAACACAAAGCATGCAAAACCCAGTTCAAAATTCAAAGTTTTTACTGCAGATCCAGCCCTACGTCATGAATAATATTGAGATACCTAAAGATTTTTAGATAATTTTTTAAAAACAGCTTCCTCAATCAGGTTACAAATAGAAAGCATAAAGCACTATACAGTGCATTTCCTTTACATAGTGACACCATTGTGGGAGTAGTGCAAAAACCAGTAGAAGGAAGAAACAAAATATGGTTGGTGTAGTTCAAATACGAGGATATATAAAATATCACATAGGGCATAGAATCAAATATTATCTGGGAAGGATGCCAGAAAGACTTATGTTTTCAGTTCAGAAGTGCTTTTAGTTACATGTCTTCTTTTTTTTTTTAAATTGCTGGTTTTTTCTCCTATGGCCTTTCCTTCAAAGGCTTCTCATGTAGATGTTTATTAGTAAACAGCTGCTTGCAATGAAAGACCATTACTTTAAAGCCATTGTGGTTTCTAATGTTGATTGGGGCCTGGTTATGCTTCTGTTTGTCCTAATATAAACCAGATAAGGATATGTAAGTATTCTAAAACTGGGCAGATAACTCACAGAAAATCTACATAAAGACCAGATAACAGCCATGATTATTCATAGAACTTTTGACCCTTAGAAATCCTTGAAGTAAATAAATCATTAAAGTGTACGTAAAGCGCACCCTCGTGTGAAAGCTTTTATTATATATAATAACTCTCTATACATTATCTATCTATATTGTGCGTGTGTGTAAAAATAATGGTTATTACAAACATGTTTAATGAGCTCTCCTATGAGGTAGGTGCTTGAGAACTCTGTGAAGTAAGATCCTTGACATTTAGGTACAACAGTATCAGAATTTCTGGTGTTGTCAGTTGGTGTCTTGTTTTTTCCAAGTGTTTGAAAGATGGGATTTACTGGAGATTGGAATCTGTAAGATTGAATTCCTTAAAAAATCTATGTATAAAAATACAGTTCAAATCTATAAGATACAAATTCATTAAGTTGCAGATACATAGTAACCACTCTCTTGTCAAAAATTTGAGGCTAGTTACTTGTGGTTGAGTACCTGATATAAGTTGGTCTTTAAAATGGGATGGTTTCGTCCAGTGCAGAATTGAAAGAGGCTTGACATCTGGGAGCTTAACATTTTCTACCATCTTGAAGCTTCCTAAACAGCAAAAAGATGTTAAGCTACAACAGTAGTTATGTTGGTGATCTGAGAGTATTCTCACAGCTTTGAATAATCAGGAAAATATTATCTCTAGGATATGGGAAATATAACAACACAAATATGTCACTATAGCTTCACTTGATTTGCTTTACTGAGGCACAAAGGGACAATGGCTATAACAATCCAAAAGACTGAGCTTCTGTGAACACCAGAATTAGACTGTTAGTCTGTAGATTATTTATTTTGGCAAGATTTTGGTATTTTGAAATGAAAATAATTTGGTTGTTTTTTTTTTTCCTTATGCTCACAGAAGTTAAGTAGTCACCCAGGTGTCTCCAACAACAAAATGGTGTAACAGAACAGGGGACAAGGTTTGTAGGAGACCAATGATCTAAGTTACAGAGTGGCTGCAGGGACAAGTCAGCACAGTGAGAAGTTAGATAACTGAATGAAATGTGGTGGAGGGAAGGAAGAACAGGAAATTACAGAGCTGCAAATTTCTAGGGACTGGGAGAGAGTTCTGGAGCACCATCATCGTTTGCATCACTGTTCTTAACCAATTTCCTGAATACCTGCTTCAAGCTGGTGGTGTAAACAGCTACTGGAGTAGCTGGACCTTTGGTCTACTCCTTCTTATTCCTGAAATAATCTCTAGGCCACAGTAACGCCTGGGTGACAAGGATGAAGTACAACATAACAGCAGGAGAAGAACCAGGTTTGGGGAAAAAAGTGACGACTTTGCCATTTGAGTCCTCTGCCATAAGCGCTGAGCCCAGAAAGTCGCTAGCTCTCCAAAGCTCTCCAGGCTGCCTTTCTCCAGTTGCTCCCCAATATCCTGCTTCAAATAATTTTCCTTATTCCTAGAAAATTGTTTCCTTGTCAGTAATTTCTCCTTCAGCATGCTATTGTTTGAATTGTTCCTTGAGGGTGCTTTGACCTTCTCCTTTCCTGACTTGGATATGTAGTTTTCCAGGCTTTTTCAGTAGCTGGTCTGCAGTACAAATAAAGGTCTGTTTGCATGCTTTGTTCCAGGTATGGAAGTCAGAGGACTGGGAGGTGGGAGCGTAGTGTTGAAAATTTTCCATCCACATCCATCCTTGTGTCATACTAAGTTAAACTTGTCACCGACTTAGTGACATGCAGCTTATATCATCTTACATATGACCTTTGACTTTGTCCTACTAAATTGAGCTTGAACCTGTGAAACTTTAATGTCAGAAGGCTAGAGCAGGTCAGAACAGCACAAGAACATGAGTTACAGTTTGCCATACTATTAAATTTGAGCTTTACTAAACATAGTACAAATTGCCTTTAAAGAAACACTATTGACTTAGAATTTGCGGTTTGTCTTGGGAAAGTCGTGCATGTGATAAATGGAGTCATGAGACAGAACACGTAGGGAAAATGTTCCTTTGTATTTCATCTTATTTATCCTCTTGCTCACATGTTGTACCTTTGGTCCATACTTCATCTTTTTGTTTGGTTGGTTGATTTGGATTGTTTTGGTTTTTTTTCAGAAAAAAACATAACTATAAATCCACAGCAGTAATAGGTAACCCAGTCGTTGTAAACCACTTTTCCTTAGCTGACATCTCTTGAAAGAGAAGGTGGCTTGATACTGATTTATAAAGGGGGCTGTATTTGTTATAAATTCAATTTAGAATAAGTTAACATTGCTGAAAAGGATATTTTTAATGCTAATAGAATTTGATGGTCTGACTTCTATTTCTCCCCTAAGAATGCACACATGTGCAATAGAAAACATTTTGTAATACATTTATCTAAGTATTCTTGACTGTTCAGTAAGATTGCTATCCAAGGTGCATGTACATTTGGACACTTATTTATGTGGGTAAAGATCTTTATTCTAGGACATGCTACTAGTGTCTCTCTGCTGGTTTTCAGCACTTTGTCACTCTGTATTGTTTTGATGACAAAACATCATCAAAACCCAAATGAACTGGATAAAGAATTTAGTTGTGACCTATGATCTTTCTTTTGATAGACTTACCCAAAACTAAATCTTCCTTTGACAGTGGTCGATAAGGGTAGCATTAGGACTTTAAATCCTTAGAATTTATTTTAGCTGAAGAGCAGAAAGAATAAATTTGTGTTTCATAGCCTGCTTACTCATGAATAACTTTGACTGAGATATATTTTTAAGCCTGGAGAACAAGGCAGAGGAGTGTGTCTGAGCTGCTTTTGAGGTTTTGTGGCCAAGTGCCTTTCTGGTTCCCTTTCCTGGAGGTTTTGTGGCCAGTGGTGAGTAACTAGGAATGTTGGCTCATAGTGATTAAGAACACTGTGTCAAGCTTTTAAAAATATGAAAATATGTAGAATTGACAATAGTCTGGTATATAGCTTAGTAGCTTAGTTTAGTTAGTTTGGTTTTTTTTCATATAATTACATCCAGAAGTGGACAGTTTTCACCTGTGTTTAAGGTACATGCAAAGTTGATTCTTGGTGTGAGCCTCACATGGTTTCTTCTAATTCCTACTTGAAAACTGGCTTGCTGCATTTTTTTGCCACCATGAGGCTCTTTTACTTAATACTTTCTAACTCCAGAGCTTCTTTTTTTCCTGAGATTGCCTTAGTAGAAATGTCAACCAACGAAGACTTTGGCAAGATTTAGAGATGAGGTGCAGTAAGATGTGAGGGAGAAAGAAAAGAGTTCATAGGTTTACAGAAATAAAAAGAATCTGTTGCAATTCCAGGTCTTGGAACTCTTGTTGAACTCTTGCGAATGTCGCTGTTTGAGTGCACTGCTTATGCCTGCGTACATCATCTTATTTCCAGCACTGTTTGATCACCAATAGTAAAGCTTCAGTCTCACCCCTGGGACAAGCAGTGTCCTTCTGGCTAGCTTTTACTAGATTAACAGAAGGAAGACTTACTCACGTCCCCACTAAGGCAGAGGTATTTCCAATTTCTAGAAGAACAGAATGAAGGAAGCACATTCCTCTACTTTTTGCAAGACCTTCTGAGGCCTTGTGAACCTGAAGCTTCCTCCTCGGACAGCAGTGGCTGCAGCTTTTACCTGTGTGGCCTGGCTGGCCATCACATCAACACACCTCTCCCATGACATAAACTGTAAAGCTTTACCATAGAAGGAAGGGCTAAGCTAGATAAAGTTTTGCAAATTCAGTGGCATGGAACGAAGAGTGTTTTGGACAGAAAGGTCAGCTCAGAGAGAAGGAATGGAAAAATATCCAGGTTTAAAACTGCTTTCTTCCTCCTGTCTGAGAAGAAAGGTGCTCTGCTATTTGTGGCTCAGCTGTCCTGAGGAGTTCTTTTGGGAGAAGAAGAGAACAGGAACAGGTGGCCTTGCTTGATTTCTGGCTCCTCAGTAGGGGAGTAAGGCTCCAACCAGTCCCTCAGGCACATAACATTGCTGGAGGATCAGGTCTCTAGGGAACAAATCTTGGGGGAAAAGAAGCATAAGAAAGAAATGTAGTAAATGATACATCAAATTATATAGAGAGGGGGTTTTAAACATTTTTTACCTACTTTTTAACATAACTCTGTACATGGGAAAGTCTTTGCAACACAGAAAACAGGTAGAGGATGCAGCTTAGACTGGAATATTCACTGCACAAAGGGAAATTCCTCCTTTGTGTAGTAGGAAATGCCACAAATGCACATTTCCCGTGAGGTGTAACCATTGTACACCGCAAATACAAACCCAAACTTTTTCAGGAAAAACATGAGTCTTCATATAGAAACTGAGGTTAAAACAAATTAAATGGAATCCTTTTCCTGGCTATACTCTGTGGGTCATTGGCTAGTTCCTCAGGCAGCTCCCAAAGGCATTTTGTCTTTGTCCTTGTGTCTCTGAGCGTTTGCAAGGTGAAACTGTACCATGTCCTGTGGCTTTGCTAGGTTTTCTGTTTGCAGGGGTACATACGGAGTCAGATGATTTGGAGTCAGATAATTTGATCAAAAAAGAGAGGCTTGGACATACTTCTGTGTATTGCTGTGATCCGGGGTGAAGCGAGTAAACCTCTGTTACCTGCTACTGCTGGAAACAGAAAGGCAATAACCGCAGGGTGGAAATAAAAGGCAGGTCAGAAACTGAGTTATGCATTCGTATTGTCTCTCTGGCTGCCTTTGGTGTGGTGCTGAGCTGTGGTTATGAAACTGTGCCCTGCATTTCCTCATGTCACATTTGATTTGCAAAACTATGTGCTAGAGTGGCAGGTCAGTGCCTCTTGCTCTGGCTGGGAACACCCTCATTCTCTCTTCTCTGTAGCTGCTGAGAATCTTTCCAGAGCATGCCTTTGTCTGAGAAAGGATGCAGACACTGAAGTGACGATATGTGGAGCAGAAGCACAAATGGGGATGATTTAATACAGAGGGCAGGCAAGCTCTGTCACTCAGCCCTGCGACAGGGAACTCTGCATTTCCCTTTCTTCAAGAAATTTAGTCTGGTGGAAGTGCCTGTACATGACACTTCTGAACTTGTTGGTCCTGTTCTGTTTGTCTGCATATCTCAATCTGGCACAGATATTCTTTGATATTCTCTTCAAAGAGAAAATTCGGTGTCTCTTCTAAGTGTTGGTAAAGAAGGATAGTATTGCTGTGTGAGAATCAAGCATCTTGTCACTTTTGTAGAAATGCTCCAGTGCTAACACAGACCTGAGGGAAGGTGCTTTCACTTGCCACAAAGGTGCCTGGAAGGATTTGGAACTTGATCTTTCTCACACATGCACAGATATAGTGTTCAATATATGCTCTCCTGCCCCTGGTGTTTAGATTTTAAGGTCTACTCTCCTTCTGGAGCCATGCTTGAGATAGTTGATCTATGTAGCAGTTGAGTGCAGTACGTACCTGAGATACTGATAGGAAGTTTGGGAGGATGCTACGCAGAGAAAATGAGGTCACTTCCTCCTCTTTTGGAGTTCTTGTTCACTAAAAGATCACAGGATTGTATCGAATTTGTTTTACTCATCAGAGACCATGTGGAAAGGAAAAGGAATACCAGAACACTGACAGTGTTACATAGAGAGAAGTAGAAGGTTCTTATTCATGGTGTTCTTAAGAAATTAAAGTCCAATATAAATTTTAACAACTTAGCTTAAGTCTAACAAATAAATCTCTATTAAGAGAATAAAAACAGGCCATCACTTACCAATGATCTTGGAAGCAAGCAGAATGAAACAGGGGATTCTGCCTTCAAGCCAGGCAAGTCCTCAAACATGTTAGCATCTGATAGCCACTGAGAAGCTTGCCCACTGTAACTTAGATTACTCCACACTAGTTAAAAATATATCTCACCTATGTCCCCTGGGGCCATTTCATTCAGATATTGCCAGAGGGTCCTCTTTAACCAAATTTTAGAGTCCCAAGAAGCTGAATCCCAAGTGACCTGTAATCCACTCTTAAAAACTGCAGAGTCAAAGACCAGGCAGTTTGTGGAGTTGCTGAGGGAGCAGAGCAGGAGGACCTGCCGCAGCTCCACAACACAGGGCAGCACTGCAACAGCACAGAGGTGGCTCCGTGGGACCGTCACCCTGAGGGGCACGGAGCGTCCTTTGTGTCTTCTTATCCTGTATCTGTCTCACTGCAGGGACCACACCGTGTGGGAGCGAAACCCAGAGTAAACCCAGGTTTTCTGACCAGGCCCAGAGCTGTGGAAGGAAAGAGGCCATCTGGTCAGCCTTGTCATGGCCCTTTCAGATCTTACAAAAAGACTTGTAATTACATTTGGGTTGGATTTAAATAACACATGAAAAGCCAAATCTATGATCACGCATTTAAATACAGCAACTACTCTGCTCTTCTGGTTTAGTGAGGATTGTGTGAATCAAAAATACCTTACTCATCTGCAAAAAGGCTTAGTCCCAGCAAATCATGACTTTAATTACAGGAAATAATCATAAACTACTTTATATGCAATTAAAGACACTTTCTTTTGGAGATATTTCTGTAATTTGTATTTTTTCCTAAAACCAATTATCTAAAATATTATACTTTTTTCATGCCTGCAGTGCTAATTTGTCTTGCATATAAATTGATTTTTTTAAATTAAACTTTCTTTATGTGTAATTGAAACTTGAGACTATTTTACCTTTATCTATGTAGTTGATTAATAGGTCAGATAATACCTGCTGGTTGGCAGTAGCAGCTAACAGTTTTGTGCTACAGTTTGATTGTTTAGATAATTGTATTAATTTTGAATGGAATTTGACACAATTACAATGGCATTTTTGAAAATGTCAATTTTATGGTAGATTTTTTATGTTAATGTCTAATCAGCCTGTAATCAAATGCTGAAACTGTTTGAAACAGAAAATACTTTTCACATGGAAATTTAATATAATGCTGGTCCAGAGCTCATTCATTTCCTGGGAAGCCCAGTGTTGGATTTGGACTATGGTCATAATTTTATCCATCTATTGAAACAGAATGACAGTGTTCAAATTCAGACTGAACAGTGGTGTGGCCTTTCACAAACAGCTGCAAATAATTAGTGGAGAATTTCATGGCAGTGGTAGGCTTGAAGGCTAGGGAAAATGTGTCCTGAAGGATATGTGCCCCTGTAGTAATTGCAACCCATGACATGGGAAGAAGGGAAAGGTAGATACTTTGTCTTTTTGTGCTCAAAGTGACAGTTCAGGGAAGATCCTTAACCTGTAATGAATCCAAGTCAGGAACAGAAATGTGATAATCCAGCAAAAGCAGTTTTGCCTGGGTGTTCTCATGGCCTTTCCCGGTGAGCTGTCCTGGTGCCATCCTCCTTAGTAAATACGTGACTGGTTGATTGAGACGATAGGGCTGGATGGCAGGAGAACCATGAGTGTTCCAGAGGCTGCCTTGTCAGCCTTCTGCCTTGCCACCCAGTCTGCGTGTGATGTGACTTTCCCAGGACCATGCTGCCCTGCCAGCTGGTGACACCACCCAAGTGCTGGTGTTGATGCACAGCTTGGCTGCCTCAGCAGGGCAGGAGTTCACACACCTCCACGAGTACTGCACATTTTTTTTCATCAGTCCTGATGTGAAACATGATCTGGGGAATTTGAAGAATTAAGCTGTCAAAACTATGCAAAATTAATTATAGGCTGGATTTGGCATAAAAGCTTAGATACAGTGGTTTCCCTCAGCATTTGTACTTGCTGTTGGAAATGCTTCAGCCCATACATCTGTGCAGATAATGCCGATAAGGGAAATCACCAATGAAACATAGTTTTACAGGTGGGTTTAAGTGAATTTTCCATCCACTTCATGTGCCTGTAGCATAACATTATGTTCTTTTCTCAGCTGTGAGTTTTAACTTCTGCTGCGAAGTATGAGACACGGAATTTATTTGCCTTTACCACTTGCCTCTGTCACCCTTGCACACATGTCTGGGTAACACACTGGGGTCTGTGGGGTGCTGTGCAGTCCCCACTTGGGGCCCAGAGGTGAAGATCCCCTTGGTGAGGAGTGGAGCTCCTGCAGAGCTCTCCAGATTTTGCTTTCTTAAAAGTTGTGAAAATGCATTGTTGAAGGAGAAAGGCCCAGGTTTCACTGAACCATATAAGTTCCAGCTGGAAGATGAAGGTGTCCAGAGCCACTGGATTCCTCTTTCTCAACCTTAGGCCAGCCATTTATCCAATAAGTATAAATAGGTCATTTCCATTAAATTGTACAGCAGCAAGGATAATTTAGTGTAAAGTTACGTGTTATGTCTGTATTGATCTAACAATCCACTATCCTTTTTTTTGTCTTTTCTCACACACTAGTTAAAGACTCACAGAAACAGGACAAAATTATTGTGGTGTTGGGGAATGAGAAGACAAATTGTTTCACCTTATGCATAGGGAGGAAGATGGGGATATGAGATGGGGATGGGGGCAGAAAAACTGAGGACTTGGCCCCCCCCTTCCAGCTATGCTGAGATGTTTGATCAGCTGAGCCGTAAATAATGTATCTGCAGCCTTAGATTAGTTCAGGATGTAATCCTTCATTTTTCCCCTTCCCAAGGAGTCGCTGCTGAAGCTCTTTCACTAATAGCAAAAATATTTATTCAGACACAAGATAACCATTTGTTTCACTTGTTCCTCCAGAGACACATGAGTAGATCCCATTTAAGTAAATGAGTGTTCTGCAGACCTAATTAGAGACAGAGTAAAGTCCATGGTCCTGTGCCAAAATGCTACATCATGAACTAAAAATCATGGAAACTTAATACAGAGTCACCATTTATTTGCTATATTTAAATCAGACTTTAAAGATTAAATGAAAGCCAATACACCCAATAAAAGCTTGTAATCCAGACTGTAATAATAAATCTCATGCTGGTATCCTAGCACAGATGAGGGTGAAATTGTAAGTGCATTGACATTAATGTCATAGTACATCTTGACTTCAATAGATCTAGGATTTTTTTTGGTAATATTTTTAAGAGTCTTAATTTACTAGCAAAGTAAGTAATTTAGGATTTCCTGTTTGCCCCCCAGCAACTGATGTTGTGATCAGCCCCTGGGACAATACTGATGTACTTAGCTGGATTTCTCTGTCAGCATCAGCTGCCTCCTTTTTTCCATCTGTCCCACAAAGCCACTTCTCTGTTGTCATTGCCCTGCCTGCAGTCCACAGGCTCGGCAGGTGCACTGGTGTGCTTGGCTTTTAGACTCCTTTCCTAGGAGGAGAAAGCTCACATGCCTGAATATGTATATTTTTGTCTGCAAAATGGTCTTGGATGATTTTATTGAAGTTTGAAAGGAGAATAGCTATCTTAAAGGTCACTGGGCAGAGGAGGTAATCCCAATTTACACTGCCCCAAGCTGCCTCGGGAAGGGAGCAGAGGCAGCATTGCCAGCAGCTGACTGCCTGTGGCACAGACATTGCTGCAGACCAGCTGCAGAGGGGCTGTCCTTCCTCAGCAGGATGGTGGAGGGAGTGCAGGTGGGTCTCACTCTGGCGTGGTGGGTAAATGAGGAGGGGTTAGGGGACAAAGGACATGAATGAAAGGCAAAACAAGTTTCAGAGTTGTGTCCATTACAGAACTCTTTTTTTCCCCCTGAACTGTTTGGTTTCATGTGACTTGAACCCCTTCCACTGAATGGTGGCAACACAATGGTCTTTGTCAAAGTGGCTGATTATGTTTATTTAAGAGGCGTCTAGTGGTAGAAAATCAGTAACAAAAATCGATTTGCAGCTTTTTCTGTGCTTTGCAAAAGGCATGTGAGTTTCACTTGCATTAGTTGGAAGCAAGTGAAAATAGTTCATAAGTTAAGAAATATTTCTTAGCATACAGTGATAAAAAAACTTACTTCTTAAAGAAAATTAATTTATATTATTACATATTACATTAACATACATAAATGGGAATTAATTTTATGTCCTTGGAGATATAAAACAATACGGAAACCTGCATCAATACTTTTGTGCTCAATTATGGTCATTAAATTGATGTGGAATATCTAGGGTTGTGTTGATTTAGCTGTAGCTTAAAGCTGAGACCTATGAGCTGGGAAAAAGGTAAGGTGTTTGTTCTGTCTGTACCTTTTATTACGTGTGTAGCCATATTTTCATTGCCTTCAAAAGTATTTGGATGTACAAGAGACACTAGATTGGCTACTAATGTGCTACTCCCTTTTATTGTTTGAAGGATTTAGCAACTCCTTTATACAGACTTTTTCATTCATTCTACATTTTTTTTCCTGGTCTTACTGAAAGATTTCATTTTGCAGGCTCCTGTACATGAGCTTATCTTTAAAGGCACCAGTATTACAGTACTACAAATGTTAGGCAGGTTTCTTGAAGTTAAGCACATGTGAATTTCTGCAAAGTTAAGGAGAGACATTGAACTGCCATCTGAATAAAAAATACCTTCATTTTCAGTAGATGTGAGAAATGAAATGTTCCTTAGAAGGTTGCAGACAGGTTTCATGCACTGGGGACTGATCTATGAGCACTTCTTGTCTGCTAGATTAGAGCATAAATATGTTTATTCTTATATGTCACAGTACAAGGGCAGTGCAGTGGCAAGCAGACACCTGGCTGACCAGCAGGCTAAAGGAACGAGGAGAAAATTCATAGTTATTCTGTTTTCTTGGAAACTATGCTTATGGTTCTAGTGTGTCTGCAATTAGGGTAGGAAAGAAGGATGTACTGGGAGTATTCAGAAATTAGATTACAGCGGTGTGTTACCGATGAAAAGAAGAATTCAGTTATAAAGTTTACTCCCTTATTTTTTATTTTCTTTTCTATAAGGGAGCCTTTTATTTCAGTTTGGTGGGTAGGATTTGTCCGTAGCTCAGTTTGCTTACACCATCCCACCCCTTCCACCTGTGTTTGTCAGGAGAAGGGTCCTGTGTACAACTGCTGCCGAGGGAAGGGTTCGTTGCCTGCAAGAGAGTCATTTATTGCTTGTATGGTGACTCCTCTAGAGACTCCTCCTGCCTTTAAAGGTCTTCTTTCCTGTCCGTTATTTAATACCTATTTTATTTTAGGAACAACAACAAAAAAAAAACCTAAAGAGAAATGGGCACTGTTCACATCAACAGTTTCTGCCCTGCAGATATGAGGGGAATAGTTTCCTTTCCACAGGAGGAGTTGCCCGGAGCCTTTCAGCCAATTACCACAGCAGTTTGTGGACCACAGCAATCGAGGGATTACTTTTCCTTCCGTAGTGAACATTAACCACTGCTGTGCTAAACAAATGAGCCTTTTATATTTTATCTACTTTGATATTTTAAGGAAATGAGAAGTCTTGAAATGACAAAACCCTGGTAATAAGGTGCTATTACCTGAGGTGAGTTATCACCACATGGTTATTATCAAGAGAATTTTCTTTTTATACTAGTGTGCATTAAATAAGAGGCATGCTCCTTGTTTGCCTTGGAAGTAAAATCATTCAAGTTTACTCTTGTCAGGTTTCTGAGAAGAATAAAACATTGTTACTGTTTGTGAAAGAGAAATGCCCTGGTGGAGCCTGGCCACAAGTTATCTTCCTGGAGGCCAGACGTGACCATGGCTCGTGTCGTGTCTGAGGTTTTCCTGATTCCACCTTCATCCGGTGTCAGGTTCAGCTGCCGGTGCTGGCAGTCAGCTCCACATTCGTTATCGCCAGTAAGGTTACCTTATTTGCAATTAATCAAACTGTAAAAAAAAAAGCTGGATGTGGGTGTCTTGTGACCAGCACAGACATTACCTGTAAGGTAAGAATTCTTTTGGCAGTGAACTGCAGCACTTCTGTAGAAGCTGGTAAACCTGGAAGTGTAGCATCCACTACAACCCTGAGGTAAGGGTGTTTTAAAGTGTGTCCTTGTTCATGTCCTGATGTCCTTCATGCTGTATTGGGAGTAGACTGACCATAAGGGGAAGCTCGTGTAAATACAGTTAACTGAAAATATACCATATACTTAAATTTTAGATTATAACATTAAATTAGTAAATCACTATTCACCGTGACTTCTGCATTAATCTTGTTTTCATGTAAAATCCTGTAATCACGTTTTGTGCATCGGTCAGTCAGTTTTCATTGGAAACAGCCAGATGCACAAGGACCTTTGCAGTAGTGCTGTGCTTGGAGTCACTAGCACAAGCACAAAGCCATCTATTTGAAGACTCCTGCAACTTCTTTCTTGAGCTTCAAGCATGAAACTACATTTCTGTCCAGTGCAACTGTGGGGCAAACCAAGAAGAGCCTGGGTTACACTGTTGTGTACATCTAAAGTGTAGTGTTACATTACTACTATGTGGTGTCAGCATATTGCAGAAATAATCAGTGTATAAATTAACATTTGAGCCTTCCAGAATTGCATGTGGTGAGTTTTAGTTTAAACATAGTTAACAACATGGATAAGGTGGCAAAACCTATTTAAATATCTGTGTACATTTGTCCCTGTCTATGTTTAATGTAGGTGCTCTCAGATGCTTGTGGATGCCACGTACAAAGCTTTTGTGTAGTACAGAACTTGTATAAGCACGTCAGTGTGCTCAGCAGCCTTCACAACAAGCAAAAAGAACCTAACTGAACATAAGAAACTTCATCTCTGATAAGGGATTGTTTGAAAAGTTTTTTCAGAGAAAAAAAGACAATTTCATAAGAAGCTTGTGCCACTTTAAAGCCTAGAAAAGTAACACATTTGGATTCTAAAGCTAATTGGAAAGATGATTTTAATTGTATGAGTGTCAAGAACAAAAGCACTTAAAAATTGACAAAAAAGGAGTGAAAGTAACTTTATAAAGCTATAAAAGCTTTATAAAAGTAGACCAGATACTGCATAGCTGGATATTCTGCCATAATGGATCTGAAAGAACTACAGAAGTAGAAACTCTGAAATTCTTCCAGACATGTGAAGTAATGCCTTGCATTATTATGTGGGCAGGGCTGTTTTTCTTGGCCATGTTTTAGGAAGACCTTTGTGTGTTATCATCAACGAATTAGAACTTGAATAACAAATCTGTTCCTGTTGGAGAGGGACAGAAGAGAAACAAAAATGCTTATTGTAAAATAGTTTAAATGTATTTGATGAAAAAATACAGATAACTCATTTGCTTAGAATAGCTTAACATTTAGGTGGACTTTTTTTGTTGAGTGGTTCATAATCACAGAGTCTGCTTTAAGAGTTCCTAACTCAATCACAGTGTGAAAGTGAGCTCGGTGTATGGTACTGCTTAAGATCTTGTGTCTGCTTTGAGTTCCATACTGAAATGGAGGAACTGAACGTCAGACTGTCCCATAAAACAAAAATGAGTAAAGTAAAATTGATTGCAGTGTGTTCTCCATATTGCATACCTGCCTTAAGAAGTTATTCTTAATAGGCCTTTGGAAGACACTGCAACTGTGTGATGTATACTTATATGTATATATGCATATACGTATATAACCTTATGTCCATTCATAAATTATTTTTACATATGTCAGTGGGTATCAGAACTTGCCTTCATCTTGCCCTGTGATTGTGAGTGTTCTTTGAAGGTTTGTATGTGAGGATGTCAAGTAGTAACACCCTGTTGAAACTGCAGGCAGTCATAACTAGGTGGTGTTTGTTAGTTCTCAATTTAGGAATCTAGAAAGTGAAGCATCTTTTAAATAGGGAAGTGGATAAGATGGAGATTTTGAAGAAAAACAACTTTTGCCTTGTCTGGGTAAACACTGAGAAGAAGGTAGATTTCTACTATGTGGGGATAAAATAAATTAAAATTTGCGTGCAAGAGGGATGTGAGAGGTGTGTATGTTCTTGGATGCAGTATATGAAATATTAGACATAACAGTCATTACTTCTGTTTTCTTCATTTTTTTCTTTTTTTTTTTAATGAAGTAAAAAAGTATAATGTAAGTGAAAACCATTACTAGAAGAATGAACTAGAAGCTTTTAATTTCTTTTATAACCCATATATCCCTCTGCCCAAACAGACTCAAATTCCTCAGTTTTCCAATAGCTTGCAGTTTCTTACTGATATCCCCCACTATTGTCCATTTTTCCCAGTTGCACCTAAACACAAAATCTGCATTCTGATTTAGTAGTATTTTCAATAACTAAAAAATCAAGTTAATACATTTGTTTGGGGGAATGAAGTGGCTTGCTGAAACTTCTTGTAAATGACTGACAATATAACACAATCATTAGAAAGACATCCAGTGAATTTGTCTTTAGATGAGCTTCTTAATGCATGAAGATTTTGTGTGGCCAGTGGTGTGGGGTTATTCCATAATTACCTTATTTTAGTGGGTTTTGGTCCACTGTGTTTCAGGTTCAGAAGCATTCACTTTGTTCTGCTTTGAGTGATAGTGCTTCATTATAACATTTGCACTGACAGTTACGGGAGAGGTGCTGAAAGGCCTTAGGCTACATCATCATTTTCAAACTCCCACATGCTTCTTCCCATTTTTATTAGGATCTCCTCAAAGTCAGTCCCACACCCTCTTTCAAAGTGTTGTTTATAACTCAGGTCTGTCAGTTTGCCTGTACAGCACTCACGAGTGACTGGGCAGCAGGTATGCTAATTGCTACCTTACTGAACCAACCATAATAGCATGTCTTTTTCTTTTCGCAACCTTTTTGTGTATTAACATTTTTTCTTTGACCATACATTTTAATTATTGTGGCTTTGGAGTGGATTTTGCTGCCTGCTTCAAGCTTTTCAATGCCTGTGTACAGCACTGTGCACAATGAGATCTAATCCCCAGCTGGGGACCATCTCTAACAGTGCAGTACAAATACATTATATTTCAACATTTTTTTGTTTGATTTTGGCCTCATTCAAAAGGAGTTTTGTTGTTATTTCTCAATTCCTGTTTGACACACTAATTTTACAGGGATTTTCTGGCTATTTAAAGCAGATTTGGGGGAAACACTTTCAGTGTTCTGCAAGTCATCCACTGCACAACATAAGAAACAGATCCCTGTACATATGGATTGGGGGTTGATGTTTAGCATGTCTCTATACACAGTACATGCCAATGTACTTGAAAGGTAAGATGTGTGCCTTGCCACAAATTGTTAGCTTTGCACATCACAGGACTGACGAGCTGGAGTCTGCTTGTTTGTTTTCTCATGTTGAAGTGGTACATGTCTTTGCTGTGTGCTATGTTTTTAAAAAAGAAGGGAGAAGAACATTTTTGCTACTGTGTATGCCTCACAGAGCAGGCAAAGTAAGACATCATTTAAAGTGGCTATTGTGCAGGAGATTTCTGGAATGTTTGGCACTGCATGTTAAACTTTGGCATTTGGTCTTTAAAAACTGGAACAGAGCGCAGGCTCTCAAATATGCAGTCAGGCCTCTTGAGCTCCTGTAAAAATAAGCTGGCAAACAAACCCCTCTAATAAAATGCTGATGCTGGAAGAGATGTACGGTCATCATTTCGTTATGCTACTTTTCTCAGCATGTCTCATCTCTTTCCGAAAGTAAAAGAGAGAGATGATTACCAGAAAAGCAAAAGTCATGATGAGGTGAAATCCTGGCCTTGCTGAGACAGAGAACAGCTCTATCACTGGGCCAACCTCCGAGCCATGAAATGTCCCAGTGCCCTGGCCAGGTCACTGGTTTCAGTGGCCATTAACTTGCCTTTTAGTCAAAGCAGTTGTTTCTTCCCTCCTACTGCTCTTATGATGTTCATTGTTTAGCAGTGTACATGGGGCTTATGATTGTTAGTTTGGGCTTTTAATGACACTGTAGCCATTTAAAATGCCCCTCTGGAGCTTCCCAGGGGTTGAGTGTGCTGGGATGGCAAGAGGATGCTTCTGGCATTGGGAGCATTTGGGTTTTGGGCTGCTGTTGATAACCTGGGCAGTGAAGGTGGTGACCGTGCTGTGGTCCTGCAGTCTGGACTGCTTCTGCTTGCTGCTACTGTTATTTTCCTACCAATTTTTCTCAGGATGGGAATTTATAAATAATTTATGAATTTTTAACTGATATATTTTTTCATTCAAAATCTGTATACGTACTTGCAACATTCTCTTAATTATCCTGTGCTCTTTCCTTCAAAAGGAAATACCTGTGTTTAATATGCACTGTGTGGGGTGCTTGTGTAGGATATTTGAAGGAAGAAATAGGAGTAACAGCCTAGAAAAGTACAGTGTAGAATATCTGGTGATTTGATTAATAAATTACAGTTCTAGTTTAAAAAGTTTATTTTCAGGTTAGACTCTTCAAAGTCTATATATCATCTTCTAATGACAGTAGAACTTTCCTGAATACAAAAAAAAAGAGGTAAGGATAAAGAAACTTCTTTTAAAACAAACATTTTGGAAATGCTGAAAATGGTAACTCCAATGATGTTACAGAACATCAATGTTCCTGTCCTACCACACTGGCACATAGGAGGCTTAAATTAGAAAAATACTGACATGACAATCAAAATAATTTGGTAGAGAAGGAGTCCTTGAAGAGACCGTGTGTGTCAGACCAGGTGTGCTAACAAAGCTACTTTCGAAATACTCTTGTGTGTGGTAGTGATCAAGTAGGTTCAGAAGAAAGCAAGTTTTTATGAGATGACATACTCTGTTTTCTGTTTCCAAATGAAACTCTTTTGTACTGCCCTCCCTGTTCTCTGGCCAGCTCTACTGGGCACCTGTTGCTGCCTTGGAAGGAACCCACGGGTGCCTGGCAGACTGAGTGTGTTGAATGAAGGCAGATCCTGAAATATAGTCTTCTTTCCTCATTCAGAGAGTAATACTTGTTAAACTGCACAGCTTTAAATAAGGAGGAAACAGTACTTGTGATCATCTGTAGTGTCAATCAATCAGTCTTATCTTTTTCTTTGTGCTGCTTAATTACTGGAGAAATATTTAACTATAAGCAGCTTACATGTTTCTGAAACAACTCTCTGATCATATATTGTTTTGCCTCTTCTGTTTTGGAAAATCTAAAAGGGAAAGTGCACTATGAGGAAAATACTATTATTTGGTCTTTTGGTAATGTGTTTTAATAGAGTGGAGATGAACAGCACTGGTTATTTGCGGCTTCTTGCTTAATTCAGTAGCTCTTGTGTCCTAGGGGACTGAACAGCACAGTTTGTATGTGGTCTCTACTGCTCATACAAGCAGCTCCAGGAACTTTTTTTAAACTTTTATAAGGTCCATAGCCTGGCTATCTATAGCTCACCAGAGAACAGCATGTCCTGTGTGCTGCACTCTGCTCATCACGTCTTGGAATCGTTCTGGTGTGCATAAGCCACTCATCTGGGTGAGATGAAACACAGACATTTCTAACATTTTGACTCCCTTTATCCTCTCTGTAGGAGCTCAGCAGGCAGGATGTACAGTGATTTGGAAATTTCTGTGTTGAGTTCTTAGGACAGCTGAGTCAGCTCCACGGTTTCTCACGTCTGTGTTGTCAGTTATCTGTTCTATAGATGGTGATAGGACTGTGGACTGCCAGTGATGATAAAAACAAATATATATTTGTGGCAATTAGACATTGATGTATCTGGAGCTAAGCTGTATTGTTGTTGGCAGGATTACAAGAGCTGGGTTGTTTGGAGATTTAATGTTCTCGTTGTGGCTATTGTAGGGCAAAACTGAATGCTCGTAAAACTGAAGGCAGGTCATATCAACAGACCAATTAAAGACAGTGTGTATCATGGACACAAATGTTTGTGAGCTATACTGCTTACACAGTAATCATTATTTTTGACCTTTCAGCATGAACTCTGTTGATTCCTCATCACTTTTTCATGCAGGATAGCCTTTTAGAGAAAATCAGACATGACTTCATACAGTCCCTGACTTTAGCTGGATTTCTTCAGTCCTGATTAAAACCAACTTGGTTTTACTGGAGTGATGTAGGGGACAGAACAAGACAACTTTTCCTTTCTGTGGTTTTCACTGTATAGGTCATCTGAAAAGATGAAAATGGTTTTCCAAAAAAAGAATACTTTTTCCCATAGGTTTCATTACTGAATTGGACCTTGAGTGGATGATTATCGTGTGCAGTTGAGTGGCATTTGCTTTAATTGTGTATTTGCAAGTGGCACTGTCTTCTCTGCCAGGAGATAGGAGAAGGTCTAAGGAATTTATCTGTTAATGACACAGCCACTGGAACAGCAGCAAGGTACCTCAGTTTGCAACCACAACACTGTTAAAACACAGATAACTTTAAACAACTACATTCAAAACAAACTTCTGTCTCATCAATGCCTGACTGATTTCTAATAAAACCAAGCTTTAGCTCTTCTTTTCATCTATTTGCATTGAGGCTTGTTTGCATGATACAGATGCAAAGGAAATACCTGCTCTGCTTCACTTTGACTTTTCCATTGAGATTACTCTCCGTTCAGGGCCTTATCTCGTGGCAGAAGGCTGCTGTGCCCACTGGTGAGGAGGATTCTCAGTTGCTGTGAATTGAAGAGAAAATGCATAGACTCGGGGCTTTTGTTGAATGCTTTTTTGATGTGCCACTAGTTCTCACTGAAACTAAATTCAGGCAGAAAGCTGGTGCCCTGATACCAGTTGAGAAGGCTGATATAGGCCCGCACAGAAATCATAATCACGGCAAAACCCAAATATGGCCAACAGACAGCTGACCCAGCATCCTTCTTTATGGTGTTTTTTCTCGCTATGCTTAGTGGAATATGCAACTCTCACGTTGCTGTTAGATACCTTTAAACAGCATTAAACAATGTTCTTGAAAAACACAAATAATGTATGAACTTTCACCCATTTCTTGCTAAACACCTTACTTAAACTGTGGGAAACCCCTATATGCTGTACCTTTTCCATTATGATTTTCTTTTTTGTAATACCATGGTAACTAGAACTAGTAATAAGTAACAAAATAAAATATGACGNCATAGAATCACCCTAAGACAGTAACAAAATAAAATATGACAAGCAAATTTCAGCTCTTAAAGCTCACTTTAACGATATGAAAGTTAATCTTGTGCTTCTGATTTTTGTCCTGCTGAAGTCTCAACTCTTTCCATCAACTAAAATCTGTGTTTTACCTCCAGAAATATACCTTAATATTGGAAAATGCACATCTCTACACTTTAGGACCAAACTGATTACTATAATAACTTTTTTTTCCTTTCTCACATACTTTTTCTTCTGAATTGAAGTGTACTCTTTTATCAGAAATTTCTCATAGCTACCCATGTTACATGATCAAGTCTCTTTTTCATATTCTTTTGAACAAAGCCTGAAGGGAGAACTTCTCTGGCATCATCTATAATTCAGAATTTTATAGCTCTTTTCTGAATGTGCTGAAATTTTTCAGCATTACTTTTGAAATACACACACCCCAGAACTAAGCTTGTGTTATTTTATGGTCCTGTCAGAGTCACATAGAGGAGTAATGCTGCTTCCCTACTGTTCCTTTGAATTCCCTTCATATATTGTATTCACTGGCTGCAGTGTAGCATTGGGAGTTCATGATCTTCTTGCTTCGTGTTTTTTAAAACATTTTAAAACCATTACCTTAAAGATTGTCATTTGTTGGTGGCAGAACCTGCAAAGGTCTCACAAATTTCCTTAATTATGCAAGGTGGAAAAAATTCAACTTACTGCTAAGCAAAACTCTTTAACTGATGGCAAGGCATATCAATAACCATATAATAAGTAATGTAATTTATTATATCCTTAATATTTTCGACAGTTGTCACATCCAATAAAGAATTACAGTTTTAAAACATCCCTATAGACTGGGAAGTAAGTTTTATCTTGAGGTGTGGAAACTGAGGCACAAATTTGTCACTGGCCAGAGTGTTGCTATACCTGAACTGAACCTGCTTTTACTGAGTCCACAACCTATTCATTCATCCTTCTTGGGCTGCTTAGGAGAACAAATGTTTTATATTTAATTTCACCCCATCATGATGCTATTCTGAAAGTGCTTCCCTACATGTGGGCATCATACCTGTTTTTATTACAGTCCTGTGCAGGTTAGTGGTCTCCTACCAGTGCATGAAATGCCCCATGGCAGCATGAATTTAGTTGCTCAGCAAGTCTGCATTCCTTGGCACAGGGAGCAGGATAATACTGCTGGTGTCCAGACCTACTGTTTTCATAGTGCTGCATTTCCTCACTAATGGCTTATGAGGCAAATATTTAAGTGCTTATTGTTACATATTCTCCTTTCATCTCATTATTTATAGAGCAACTGTTAGGATCGTGAAACTGTAATTTTTTTCCTTTTTTTAAAAAAATAAGATCAGGCAGCAGAAGTTGAAGTCTTTCAAGTGTGTACTTAGGAGTTTGTTCACAGCGACTGTTTTTGTCTCCTGTGGTTCACTCCTGTCACTCCTTCAACTTAGCAGCCCACGATCAGCAGAGCCTGCTGTGCTCCAGCACCTGAGCTCCTGAAACACCTCTGCGTCCTCACTGGAATGAATTTGAGAGTTGTCAGACACTGGTGGATAGATGATCTTCCACCCTTAGAAGTCCCGTCAAATCTACTAAAGTATCTTTTATGGTGGAGAACAGACACTAAGCGCTTCAAAGGACTTGCTCAATCTTGCATCTTTTTTTCTCTGCTGTTAGAGACGTGGGGCTCAGGTCAAGTTCAGTGTGGGACCTTTTGCATCATGGAAACTTTTGTACTGGAAGGAAAAGCTCACCTAGTAGTTAAACTAAAAGAATAGCTATTTTAGGTACTTTGGGTACTTTCGTTGGGCCAGATACTGTGCATATCCTGGGGAGCAGGTTGTCCTCTTTGCAGTATGTGTGTTTTACTCTTTTTTGTACCTGCAGAGGGTTTTTGCACCTGCAGAGGGTTTTTGCTTCAGTCTACTTCATGCTTTTACCTTGCCCTGGTCGCCCAGTATTGCTGTAGAAAGGGACTCTTTGGGATGTTCCTTTTTCTGCTCAGGAGACCAGTTGCTCCTCTGATCACAGCCGTTTTCTTGAAGCCCATCTCAGACTGGAAGCCTTTGTCTCATCTGGAAGATAATTGCCCTTCTCTCCCCTTCCCTGTCGTCTGATGACAGCCAGATGTACTTCTCAGCCTGGATTGGTCTTGTGTGCCTGCACTGTCTGGAAGTAAAGGCAGGAGCTGTTCAGGCAGCTGGAGCTGGAAAGATGCTGTTGCCAATCCTGGAGAAGCTGAAGGGATCCTGGTCTGAGATGTTTTCCTCTCAGCTGCAGTTCCAGCCCCTCTGCTTTCCCTGCTGATGCTTCGACAGCACAAGGCAGAATGAAGGGCTGCCCTGCTGCCTGCCCCCACCCGACAGCATGGCTTGCTGCTTCCCAAGGGCAGAGCCATGGACTTTCTGTGGCTCAGGGAAGTGTGGGAGAATCCAACACAGCCTTCCACGCCTAGCTGCCTGCCTCCTCTGTGCTGCCCGTGCCAGCCTGCCACTCCAGCGCAAGGCTTGCCATCTCATGAACCTCCAGGCTGAACTGTCCAACATCCCATTTGCGAAGAGAATGGAAGCGTTTTTTTAAATTATTACTTCGTGGCTGTTTTTTTCTTTTTTTCTTCAGAGCATGCATCAATCTCTAGAGGTCCAGAAAACAGGATCCTGTTCAAAATTACTGCCCTGACCAAGCCCACTTCCTTGCCCAGTGACCAGGCTCTTCACTCAGCAGGTCTGGTGTTAGATGCAGCCCCTGGAGAAGCCAGGTCAAGATCCTGTCTTCTGCTACCCAGAGAGCCAGGGACCCACCACTGCTAGAAAGAGCCAAAGAAGATAGACCCTAGCACTTTGGTTAGGGAGTGTTTGTTTACTCTGCCCTCCTGCCATATATCCACAATCATAAGGTTCTTAAATATTTTTAGTTTTTAAGTGCAATTATCAGAGATATTCTGAGTCATCTTCTCTTTAGCCAGTGCCCGAGCACTTGCAGAGGGAAGAGCCACTTGCTGTGTGGCCCTTTCATACTTGCAGTCACTGCCACACTGCAGGGTCGTTACCCAGTGTTTGTTTTAAATGTCTGAAGTCCAGAGCTATGCTGCTATGTTAACCCACCACTTCTGTGTAGTCTGGAAACGTTAAAGCCATAAATTATTATAAACAAAGTGCCTTTGGGGGAGCTTATATATTGTGGTTATTTAAGTAGTTCTAGAGATTTCTGCCTTAGTTTAGTGCTCGTAGAATGTATACACGATGAGAGAAATATTCCACAGTTCACTGAAGAACAAAGGTACATTTAACAGAAGATGTATGTCTACTGAATATATGCTTTTTTAATTAGGATTTTAGCTTTAAAAAATAATTTCAGCTTGATTCATCTGCTTTCCATATGTAACTGTTTCAGCTAAAATACATAGCTAAAGGTTTAATCGAATCAGTGCCATTGTATAAATACAGAATTTCTGTATATGTACATTTCTCATTCTGATAGCTTCCAAAAGATAGCTAAGTGACCATTAGAATAATTTAACAAGAAAAGATTTTTGTTTTATGAGATGTAAGTTCTTCTACATAAAATACAACATGCTGGAACTAATTTTCATTGCATGGTTATGGTTAATGGTTAAAAATTTTCAGTTTGTGCAGAACCATTTCCATACCACTGACCCATCTGTTTTAAAGAGACCTTGTCTTGAATAATACATGATATTTGGTCATTGAGGAGAAACTCCCATGGCCCAGTGTATATTCAGTGCACTCTTGAAATTTAGCCCTTGGTTTTGAAAGGTTCAATATTTCAGTGTCTGGCCATCAATGAATATTTTGCCCTAATAGATAAAGTCCCAAGTAAACCACTATAGCTTCCAACCACATGCAGGAGGAACAAAGCGAGTAAAGGCTGGAGCCTAAAATTTCTAAGCAGAACTAATAAAGCTTCTCTTTGTTGAGGTTTTAGATGTTGCTTTGTTCTCATATGCCCTGGTGAAAAAAATATTTCTTTTAAAAAAAATATTTTACAGACACTTAATCTTGGTTGTGTCTAATGCCTTTCAATATTTTTAAAAGAAATTCCAAGTGGATGAGTTATTTATGTGTTTAGCTTTTATTTTCCATTATGTCTTTTAATAGATTCCAGATCTCATCTATATTGTAATGGCTTCTGTGTTACGGAGCAACAAAATTTACTGGGTTAAATATCCATTTTTCTTGCCTCTCTGACATGAAAGTGCCACAGACCTATACAATAAATTGCTTACACATTTGTGAGCTTGAAAGCCCATGCTGTTACCCTCACTGTCTGCATGCAGGCTTCCCCAGACTAGAGGAGGCCCAAATGCACTTCAGCACACCTGGAAGCACCACGTCATTCCTAGCACTCAGGTGAACATGCTTGGAAGACATCATGATTAAAGGCTGTAAATGGAGAAGTGTTCAGGCTTGAATTCTTTGTAAATCGCTTCCTTCAACCAACATGTTGAAGCACATGTAGAGCATAATTTTATAGACTTGTCTGAGACCTGGGGTATGCAGATGGAACACGTAACATGATGTCAAAAAAAGAGAAATAACCCAAACTGCTGTTTGCTTTCCCCCTCACCATCCTGTCTTCCCCATGCATTTACTTCTTTCCTTTTTTGTTTTCCTTATGGCTAGATTTACTTGAATTTCTGGGAAAAGCAGGTGTTTAGGGGCCAGAACAGCACAGGGAGTGGGGCTGAGCTTTTAGCATCTTGGAACTGCCACCATGAATCCCTGATTTTCCCTGAGACTATAAGCTCCAGGAATTGAAATACAGCATTCTGCACTGAAGAATTATTCCATAGAAAATGTGAGGGAGCCTATAATTAAATACTTGTGCACAGATAGCAGTATTGGAAGAATAAATTTGGTGCCAGTCTCTCCAGAAGTGGTTGAAAACCGTAAATCATGAAGCGAATAGATAATCACAGATATGACAAACCGTAGCTGCATCTGCTGATTATTTTCTCCTTAGCCTCTTGTGTACAATTAAGAATTCAGATTTAACAGCTGGGAATGATTTTCAAATGTTGATCTGAAGCAGAAAGTTCTATTCAGAAACTTTCAGCAGTTCTTTTATCTTCCCCATTCATTATTTTTTCTGGAATAGGTTTAAAAGGATAGTACTTGACCTGCTCTGCATTGAGATAGAAAAGAGATCATTATAAACTCAGATATGGATTTATGCTTAATGATCCACCTTCTAGTGTGACTGAGTTCAACAGCAAACAGACTGAATATCTGTCAACAGGCTAAACTTTCTTTGGTCAAGAAACTTCATCTGTTAATATTTTATTTTCCTAGTTCAGCAAAGAGACATCTTTCAAAGGTTTCTTGTTGATAGTGTGGCAAAGAAACTAAGGTAAAAAGCTCGCAGTGAGTGCCCGTCAAATTAAAGTTAGAGATGATACACAAGGGAAAACTATTAAAAACTGAGGGTAGTTACTAATGTAATCATAAATCATTATATACACTGGTTAACATAGAGTTCTGTATGTAAATATACCAATACACTGAATGGACAGATCTGTGCAGACCACGTCTACATATAAAATTCCTATGGAAAGATCTCATGCCTGTCACTGTGCCCCACATGAATCTGAGTTCAAAGCATTTGGCATTTAGGCTGTCAAAAGCAGCTGTTCAGGCTTTAGGATGCAATGTTTATATGTTTATGTTCTGCAGTTTATTTCTGTATTCTGCCAGTAAAACCTCTGGTTTTAATGATCCAACAAGCAGGTACAGCAGTTTTATCTGCATATGTATGCACATGGATTTATGCGCTTCCTTTACGACAACAGATATTCAGAGATCTTTCCCTGGTCTAGTAAAGTGAACTGTGCATCTTTGCTGATGTGGTAGAGGCTTTTTGTGATTAATCTGGTTAATTAATTAATCCCTCTAGAAAGGGATAAAAGAAGAATTGCATTTTTGGTAGGGGTACATCCTGACAGGGGGCATTAAGGGCAAGTTTATTCATTCTCATTTGACACTAACAGTTGTGGTGTACATTTTACCTTCAAATATTTTCTCCTCTGTTATCTGTTCTTTTCACTTGGGCATTTCCAGTTGCTTTGCGGTGAAAGAACATACTTTTATTCTTCATCACATTTTTTCAAGTCTTAACCTTACTGTTTGTAGATCAGCTCCAGGAAACATGTCTGAAGTCTGATCACCCAATACAGATGTGTCACATTTTGCATTTTTGAAAGGTAACCTGTATTATCAGCCAAAGCACCATTATTCTTTAGAAATAATATTCTACTGCTTATCTTTCTCTTTATTTTTCTTTGCTTACTTGTGTTGGGATTTTTTACTTTTATTTTATTTCATTACAGCAGTATGCCCATACTTAAGCTTTTCATTTTTTTCTTCTTTTGTTCCATTTTAAAGGTACAGAATTATGCTCCTTTCTCTAAGTTGGTCTTGTTCTCCTAATATCTGGTCTGAGGAGTTTACTTAAACTGACTACTGCTCAGGTGAAGAAGTTTTCTTTCTACAGCGTTT
The DNA here is from genome assembly GCA_013398955.1 of Callaeas wilsoni. Taxonomy (NCBI): domain Eukaryota; kingdom Metazoa; phylum Chordata; class Aves; order Passeriformes; family Callaeidae; genus Callaeas; species Callaeas wilsoni. The sequence goes on along the minus strand of VWPU01016745.1, from coordinate 238,821 downwards.
GTAATTTGAGGGTTTTTAATGATAGAGGCATAATAAATTTTTTACATCATTTTATGAACTGAACATTGAGAATAAATGTTGGTTTAGACTATTTCAATATTAATTGAAACATCCAGTGTTCCAGAAAATTTGCATAGAATGGAGGAGCTGTGATCCAGCTTCACTTAGTTTTTTAGGCTGGTCACGCTGACTTTCAGTGTATGCAGTGATTGTAGAAAGTTTTGCTCATGATAGACCGTGGCTTTTTTCTGGGGCTTCAGCTGGAAGAAAACAGTAATATCACCTGGTGGGATAAGTTAGCAGATGGCACAAGATAGGGAAATAGTGAGCAATCTTCTTAGTTACAAAATTATCTGCATGCACCTATTTAACTCAAAGCAATAAAGCAGTTTCCAGTGCAGCCAAATGCCAAGACATACATGCAGAGCAAAGAACATGGGCCATGCAAGAGCCGGAGGACCTGGGCATGTGAAGCACTGACTTCAGAAAAAACTTGAGAGCTGCTGCTGCATATTCAACCAATCCTGACTTCTCAAAATGACTTGGAGTGGGAGGGCCTTTATGGCCTTGGAGTTTGTAGGAGCAGGGAGCTCTTGAGTAATGCTAGGAAGGTGACACGGCTTACCAAGCTGAAATTGAAGGAATTACTGCTAACTTTTTTTCCTATTCCTGCTTTCCCCAGTTTGAAAAGAGTGTTGAATTGTAAAGACCCAGAAAAGCCTTCTAGTTAATAGTCTGAGATTATTCGTCAGAGTAAGCAGGATTTCCCAACTTTAGTCAAGTTCCAAACAGGTCAAAATCAAGACAAGATTTACACTCTTTGGAGTCCATGTTTTTGCAGGAGAAAAACTATCCACTTGAATAGATGTTGGTTAGGTGGGTTTTTTTTGTTTTGACTTGGTTTTTTTTGTTGTTGGGTTGATTTTTTTGTTTTGTTTTTTTTTGAAATATGTGCTTTGTTCTAACAGGAGTGAATTTGGATTAGCCCCATTGCCTGTGTTCATACTAGTGGCTAGCTCTTAACTGAATCTTGGTTTGTGTGTTTTAATTTTCAGCAGGAATGTGAACATTTCTAATTTTCACCTCTTTAAAAAATCAGAAAATTTATAATAACAGGTTGTGGAATACTAGCTTTTCTGCTTCTCTGTCGCACTTGGAGACAAAATCTTTCCAATAATAGGGTAGCAGACTGGAGAAATAGTCATATGAACAAAGAACTGTTGAAACCCTTTGAATTAAAATAAAAGCAGTGCTACTCTACACCTTAATCAATGGAAAGGGCTGTTTGGGTCATAGGGTTTTTTATATTTCTTTTTTGTTTACAGTTTTACAAAGAGAATTTTCAAAAGTTGTCTTCAGGTCTTCCTTCAGAGCATGGTTGCAATGTAATTACAAGATACATATTGGGGAAGAGGGAGCATGGAAAAAAGGTAGCAGTGATGATGGTCAAATAATATATTTTATACAGCAGGAAGAAAGTGATTACTAAAAGGTTAGCCCAGCTTATTATTCATGAGTTTTCTGAGCTTTTAAACAAATTGTTGTGCAAATGCTCGTAACCTCATCATTTTCTCCCTCTCAAAAGGTGCTCAGATCTCCACATGTGCAATAGATCAAGTGTACTTCCAAAAATAGGCATGTTGTTTGTATTTACAATTCCAGATGATCTTGTTACGACAATGGAGCTTCTGCAAGGAGTTATCTGTGGGCTGTGTGGATCCTTTCTCACTTCAGCTCCTCTTACAGCTGGGAGCTGCTACTGTACTGCAGAAAAACCCTCTCTTTTTTAGGCACTGTGCTTTGGTTTCAAAGCCAAATGCAATTAAGTCACCCTGATTAGATCATTAGAGCCTTTAGTGAAATCTGCTCAGTAACATGTCTGAACTTTTGCTGTGGTTCCAAATGAATAATTTTTTGGTATTTGACTTTGCTTTGAAATGCGGAGTGCTCGTTGCCTGAAGGGGTATCTGGTATTGTATAAACATGGAAGGCTTCAGACCATTTGAGGGACACAGTGCAGAATAATTCAACTGTGCTGAAGATCTGAAGTATTTCAGCAGTATTATTAACACTCTGCTCTGTGTCTGCTTCATCTTGTTGAAAATGTTACAAATTAGGGGGCCTCCTCACAAGCACTTCTGGAAGAGCTCACCAGGCAGAACTAGCGGAGCTCTCTCCCTCCTGTATAACTTCTGTACGTGACCCTGTGCATTCAGCACCAGGCATAAAGTTTTTAAGGGCATCTCCCTCCCCAGACACTCTGCTCCCATGGTTCACCACGTGCCTCCAGAGTGGTAACCCAGTGTTGCAAAGTGTGGAGCACTGGATATTGAATATTCTCAGTGTCAAGGCTGCCATGAGGGCATTATTTACCAGCAAAGGTGAATCCGTAGGGAAAGCAGCAATTTGCTTTGAAAATCAGGGTCACTTTCACATGCCATGTGACACTGAGCTACTTTCTGTGGTGACCTTCACCCCTTGTCACAGTGGTCTGTGGGAATGCACAAGCTACCAGATGCCTGTGAACTGTTCACTTTCTATGTCTTCACAGTATTGTAGGGGTAAGACATGGCCATAAGAATCACCAGCTGAAGAAAATAGAGGAAAGAATATGAAGGTAATGGCGAGTGGTGAAAATACAGATAAAAAACAGAAGACAAAATACACAGAAGAAATCCCCTAAACATCTGATACCACCAGCTGTGATTCCACCTACTTAAAAGTAGTTGGAGGTTTCTCGTGAGCACTCTGACTCTGTTTTTGTTTGTTTGTTTTCAATGCTAGAAATTCACAGAGATTTACTGCAGGATTAAGCACTGTTCAGCATGACTTAGGCTAGCAAAATCTCACTGCTTAACTAGTGTGAGACCTCTTTGTCAGAGACAAAACAACCACTGAAAATTCTCAGCAAAGCCTGAGAATAGAGCACGTTATTTTTTTATTCTCCATGGTACCAAACTAATAATTAATACTTAACACTATTTTGATGACTCTTTGTTTTAGAAGTCAGACTGTTAAAGCTCCTCATTTTGAGAGTTCCAAGCTTTTGTTTGCAGTTTATAGAAACACAGCATTAGTGCTTTAGACTTCAGCTCTGTGCCAATGAATTTGACTACATGAATAGTTGGCTTCTTCCTTCCAGCAAAGTATGTTCTTCACAGTAAGCATTTTTGTGTGCTCCTCTGCACCACTCCAGTTAACATAAGAAAATCAAGAAAAGGAATGATAGCCTGAAACATAGTTGGCAAACATTTTATACTTTCATACTGAAATGTGCTTCTTTTGCCAGTAAGTTTACTAAAATTCAAATTTTTTTTTGAAAGTACAGTGCCTCAGGAAAGCTGTAGTACTTGCTAGGGAAGTCATATTTACTAACCAGAAAATAGTAATTTGAAAAGAGATGAAGCATGGTCTGTTGCTTTAGAAATTATTCTCTGAATTGGCCAATTTTCAACTGTAAGGAAGTGTAGAAGGATTCTAACCCATTTCTGCCTCCTAGATTTTTTTTTCCCAATGGCACACTGATAGAAAATTTTGCGTGAAGCTTCTATTTTTCCAGTAGATGAAGGAAATATAAATTGCCTCTGGGGTTTTTCTTAGTTCTAATGAGTTAAGCCTAGTCTGAAAAGAATATGCACAGAATGGAGAGATGCAATTTGGACACGTGTTTTGCTGTTAATACAGGATATTGTGAAATAGCAGATTCAGGCATTAGGAATGCAGCACTCTGAGGTAGTAGGTTGTGACTCGCGGCAATTTGCATAGCATTTTCTGCAGTTCTTTATCAGTTTACTTTTATTGGTATTTCACTTCCCATGATAAAGAAGTGGAAGACCCCCTTATGGCAAAGAAACCTATGCAAATTACACTGACCAAAGGAAGAGCTGCCCTTCCTGATCCCACTATTCCACAAGTTTACACAGTTACTGGCTTTCCCTTCTTTGTGGTCTCATCAGTTTTGACTGTGGAAGAGATGTGCTTTATCTTACTCCAAAAGATCAGATACTTAGAAGAATTTGTCAAGTGCTTTCATATCTTGCGATGCACTTCTAAAATATTGCTTTATTATTGCTTTTAGAGAAAGGCAAATACTAAAAGCACTCAGAAGAGACCATATTCATAAGACGTATGTGAAGGCTAGGTATGGTCAATCAGATGTTCCCAGCTATCTCACTGATAGTTTGTGGCAGTCTAGAGAAAGAGAGACCTGGCTCTTCACCTGTGACTGACTTTTCTTCTCCTTGCATGTGAATCAGATGAAGCTTAGTCTATCACATATATTGCCATATGGATTTTTCGCCTATAAGCCATCCCAACATTTGGTGCAGCAATGCATGCAAGTGCAGCTGAGGTGCCATCACAGGGGCCACGACTGGGAGAGCTGCTGTGCTGTGGGCCAGAGGTCTTTGTTTCACTTCGTGATCTGCCCTGCACCAACACGAGTCAAGCAGCTTGAGAATTAGCAAAAGTTGCTGCTTGGGGATTTGCCCATAGATTGGAGCACAGGCAGCTCTAGAGGAGACACCGGGCAGCTGAAGGATGTATGGCTGGAGCTCACTCTCTCACTGCTTGTTGCTCCTTCTGCCCAGTGTGGGGCAATTTAGGAGAGGTCTGTAGTCAGCTTATCTGAGTCATAACATGGCTTTTACGGCCTCTGCTTCTAGAAGACGAGGATGAACGAAGTGGCTGATAGCTGCTTGTCTTTATCATCCCTGCAGCCAAAATCAGGCATTTCCCACCTATCAATGTGTGGTCCGGAGTTTGAGAGCTCGTCTGAAAATCGGTTTGGTCACCTTGTGAAGGCTAACATTTGGTACGGTTTTTTTTGTTTGTTTATTTGCTTGCTTGGAGTATATATTTGACAAAGTAACAGGAGTTTGCAAACTATTCTACCTGTTTCTTGGGCCATGTTATCACATCTGTCTCAGTACTTGCACAATAAAATGTGCAGCTGGAGTTGCAGACTTTAATAAGCTGGTATCTGTTGTAGATCCTCAGAAGAAAGGTCTCAAAGGGTGAGTACTGTTTCGTTCCCTCTTCCCCTCTCCCCAGTTTAAATGCTATCTAATAAGGATTCATTCTAGACCATATGTTATCATTATTTGTCTAGTATTTACTAAGCCATAAAAAGAGGGCTGCACAGTTTCACAATAGTTTTTGTTCAGTTTCCTTTAAATATTTAATGCAAACAAGACACGCAGGTTCTGTTAACTAGGTTGAAAGGATTTATGCTAGGAGAGTATCTTTCCAAATTAGAATTGTCTACAGAATGGTTTTGAAAACATCTGAGGGGTTTTTTGTAGGCCACACAAACATATCTTTTAAAATTTTCAATTGCTTTTCAGACAAGAAAATATAAGAATATCTAGTTAATTTAGAAACATACTTTTCTGGATGTTCTTCACTTATGTTTTTTTCTTCATATTTTTCTACTGTCTGCCTTTCTCTCTTTCCTCTCGCAAGAACAATTTCTGTTTTCCTTCAGCACAGAAGCTATCTTTGTAAAGGTCAGCATGAGCAATACTGTTGGGGAGCTCTATCCACTATGATTAGTCAAACCTTTACTAAAGAAGGGTCTATCCTTTCAATGAAAAGAAAATTTTTTATTGATTTTTAGACCATTAATTTATAAATCATATAATCTGATACTGACTTATCTCCATGTCCTATAAGTAGCCACATGCATTTAAACTTTAGACTTTTGAATTCTGAAATTCAGCAGATGCTGTCCTAACAATTATCACCATTTTAGTACCTAAAATTCCTCTTTGAGAAATGTCTTAAAAGCTTTCCGTTTTCAGACAGGGAGCTTTAAATGAAATTTATAAGAAAAAGTAATAGATATTGGGAAAGAATCTAAACCAGTACTTATAAAATCAACAAACAGTCCCTCAGTTCACATCCTGAAGGGGTCTGTGGAATCATCAATTTCTTGAATTACACCAGTGAATCAGAAGAGACGTCTAGGTATTGCTGCTACTGGTTTTTTTTATTATGCCCTACTTTCTTCTGTTAGAGCTCAAGCAGAAAGATATATGACATTAAATTATCTATTAATATCTCTGAAATAATCAGATTATTATTTCTTTTTCGAATTCAGTGTTCCCTCAGAAAAATGAAATATCATCTTATTTCTTTCAGCATTGTTGTACAAGTTGCACCCTTGCCTTATTGGACACTATTGAAATTACTGGCCATTTATTCAGTTCCTGAGGTAAACAGAACTGAAATCTCAGTCAATGCATGTTAGGGCAGATATGATCATCCACTTGATTTTTTTTTTTCCCCGCTTGGCTTTCTTACACTACCTAACCTTCAGTGAACTCCCTGAAACATCTGCTTTCACAGAATTCTCCTTAATCCACCCTCACTGTCAGACTGGGTTTTCTGTTTGACTTTTAGAAATAGAGAAATAATGATACTTCTCTAGTTTCAATAACTAGAGAAAAATGATTGAGAATGGGAACTCTTTTAAGAGGGTTAAAAGGATAATAGGGTAACACAGTCAGTGTGAATAGAAGTCTTGAATATGTTCATGTCTTCATAAGAAGTATATCCTTTTAAGTTCATCAAATCAGAGTACCTCTTCAGTTTTGAATTACTTTAGCCCAGAACCTTCAGATTTAAAAATATAAAACAAAAAAAATTTCTCAGTCTCTCTTCTGCAGCAACCAAATATAAGACCCTATAGTATGGAATATTTGTCATACAACTATTATCTCCCACATAAACCATCTTTGCATCTCCTTTCTGAGTGGATGAGAATAAGAACTATTAGTTCTTGGGAATGACGATGTCTGTCATCACTTTATGTTGTGAACAGCATGCTGAATAGAATAGCAGTGCTGAGTATACCTCAGAGAAATTCTGATTTCTCTCAATCAGAATTGATACAAGTGCAAGCAAGAAGATAATCTCTTGAGGACACTGAAGGGAAAATATGTACCTCTGCAGTGCACAGTTAGATGCTGTAAGCTACCATCACAGAGTTTTCCTTGTTAACAACTGCATCAGAGAATAGACGGCCTTGATGTTTGTAAATAGACAATATACAATTCACTGCTGTTTGGAGAAAAAAGTTATATTTCTATCTAAAAAACAGGCAAGTGAAGGATGAGGAAAAGAGACAAAACAAAAAAAAGTATAGTTCCATGGCCAAAATAGGAATTATTTTCTAGTTTCCAAGATAACACCAAGACAGACAGCAAACACCAGGCAGGAGCAAAGCTACAACAGAATATCTGTAGAGTCTATGAACACATTTATTTTCACAAGACTAGGCACCTTCACCCATGTTCAGACACATCTAAAATGACCACTGCCAGCATGTTTTGCTTTTTAAGTCCTACAGAATCACCTGTTGGAAAGAGAATTATTCTCAGATTCCTTCAAGAACAATACATTAGAGCCGATTCGTTCTTCGTTTTGAATCTTTCAAACTCAAATCTGTTTTTGAGGCCTTAAGATACTTAATGAGGGTAACCTGTAGGGATGCCTGTAGTAAAACACATTCCATGAGCTTCTGTTAGGATTCCTTTTGTGTGCATACCTGTAACTGATCAGACGTGCTCTCAACAGTATCAGTAACCACAAAAATGGGTAATCTCAAGTACAAACCTACATTATGTTCTGTCTACAGTATTTATTGGCTATTGAAGGCTGTGCCATGTAATTAAAAGAAACTGAGACAATTTTTTCAAATATTTGTGTATACTTGTTTTTTTGTTTGAACAGATAATATTTTCTTTTGCTGAATTTAGGAGAGGGAAGGCACTGAAGAATGTGAGGTCATTGAATATTCACAAAAGAGCAGAAGAAGCTATGTACTGTTCATCTGGTTTTGTCTACTAAACCTTACTTAATTTCGAAGTTTTAAGATTCAATTTGGTAAATTTTCAGCAGTTCTAAGGATACTGTGTTCTAAAACATACATAAAAAGAAAACTGAATCATGAAAGAGAAAATTCAAATGTATATACTCCAGTCACTGCACTTTCCTCTGATATGCAGTAAAGATATCTATTGGCTCATACTAATCATGGAATGGTTTGGGTTGGAAGGGACCTTAAAGATCATCTAGTTCCAACCTCGTGCCATGGGCAGGGACACCTTCCACTAGAGCAGGTTGCTCAGAACTCCATCCAGCCTGTCTTTGAAGACCTTCAGGGATATTAGGCTTGCTTTCTCCTAATTTTTGATACTTTGTCATTTAAGAGTGACTAGCTGAGTGCTAGCACTGTAGGTAGAAAGGTTTTTGGTGAACAAAGATGTTCCATGTAAAGATTCCAACTTGTGAAATGTTTAAGCATTTGAAGAGAAGATACGCACAATACAAGTAAATGAGATTTTAGAAAGACATCTCTCTTTATAGCACATAAGAATACAGAACTGCACATTCCTTTCTGCATGAATGTGTTACATCCCCTCCCCCAGGCTGTCCTCAGGAAAAAACCCTAAATTCTATTGCAAATTATTATCCACTGGCGAGGGGCCTGGCCCCTTACAAGTTGGAAACCATTTTATATGCTGTAGATTCTTTTCAGTTTTAAAGCCCTGTGTTGGCTTGTGAACAATGATGACATCAACTCTAGAAATCCGACTCTAGCTTTGTTCCCTGTTCCGTAAGGTTTATAAAGCCAGTAGCATTTGTTTTTGTTCCCAAATAGGATATATTTAAACTGACATATCTGATTAATGGGCTGATATTATGGTTTGTTTATTACTGGGTTTACATTGTATGCCTTAAGTGTGAGAAAATAATTTTAAGAAGAAAGTTTTGCAGTACATAATAAAACGTATTGCAATAACGACTTCTGAACAATACATAGTATTTGACTATCTATATATAAATCTGAGAATGAAATTATTATGTAAATATCCTTATCAATGGAAACTTAAAGTGCTGCTTTGCAATAATGATGTCTCAATAATTTTCCACAGCCTGAAGTTGGCTGGAGTTAATTAGCCCCTAGCATCGTAGCAGTGATATCTGATTGTATCAAAAACAGGAATCACTTGGGACCTTGCAGAATCTCACTGTTTGTGTATAACATTATATGTATTTGATATTTATCTATCTCACTTATATGAGATAACTGATAAGACTGACTTATTCTCCTGGATGCCACTCTAATTACTCTAACTATTCAAGTGAAAGCTGGTGTATGCTGCACAAAGGCATTTCTGAGCTCATAGTTCTCATGTAATTGTGTAGATGACAAGTATGTGTTTAACAAAGGGTGGAAAGTTAATCAGTTAATCATAAAACAGGTAGGATTTTTATGTTTGATGTTGTCGTTCAAAGTCGTAGGTGTTCTAAGGGAAAATGTAGGAGACTCTGCTTGGCAAAACCTTCCTACTGTGCTAAGACAGTGATCCTTATAAGAGGTTAAGAGCAAACTTAATGTGGTGTATAAATGTAATACTCTTCTGTAGCAGTTTTCCCTGCAGAGTGCTGGAAACTGTTCATGAGTTAATTATTGCAGAAGCCATGTAAGGTAAAAAGGTACTGTGAGTTCTGTTGTATATGGTGGGCCAAGGACAGGAAAAGTGGTTTTGTGATTGAAATGGGAACCAAAGCTTGTTAACTCTCAGACCATAGAAAGCTATGATTGGCCCAAAGTTATTCACCCGCTTCTCTGTGGTCAAGGGAATTCTAATTAAGTTCTCTAAGGATGTTTTAGTATATTGAGAAATACTTGGTAAGAGGACACTTGCCAAAATATGAGGTTGCCACTGCAGTTCTCCCCTGATTTTTCTTACCCAGGTTACCCTAGATGAGTGTTCTCTAAATTGTTTCTGCTCTACAACTTATTTTCTTAAAAGCAGTGAGGAGCTTTGAAACATATAAATGAAGTAGGTTTTGTTTTTTTGTAAAAGTTGAACAGAAATGCAGGCTACTGAGTGCAGTCAAAGGCATCCTGACATAGGCAGGTACTCTACTGCATGAACGCTTTCCTAAAGCTGTCTAGGGCAGTAGTTAAAATGGTGGTTCTTGGCTGAGACCATCATTTGGAGTTGTGGGCTTTAAGTTATTAGCAAACCTGTCCATTAAAGTTGTCTTCTGGAGGTACACAGTAAAAAGGTAGAACAAAATGTGTGTACGCATTTTTGTTTATACTGTCTTCTAAGTAAATCCCATATAATTTTTTTTCTTTTGGGGTGGCGAGCAACTCCTGTAATCTTATAATTTTGAATGGGAAGTAATCAAAATTTTTATCACTTTGAGTAGTTTTTATAAGGTTTAAATGGATGAGCAGATCACAGTCTAAAAAATTAGGCACATTTAATCAATATTGAAGGCCAAAATGAAGTCCAAAAGCAAGAACTTCTAAAAGAAACATTACAATTAAATCTGAGCAATGGAAGATGACAAATCCATGCATTTTTCTGCATTTTTCTCCATTTCAGAGGATGTTGTTCTCAGTAGACCATCAGTTGTCATTGCATACACCATACTGTGCTTTTCAGTGGTGGTTGTTGTATGAATAACCAGGTCAGCCAATTGTTTAAATAAAGCTGGGAGAAAAATACCACAGAAAAATGAGAGAGAGAAACAGCTATGTTCTTTAAACATCACATTTTCTCTATTATTCTTACTTTTCAAAATACTGGCGACAGCTCATGAAAATCTTTTCCTTCTTAGGTCATCATTGTTTCTTTATTCCTTTATAAAGATTTATAATATTTTTTTGTTGTTTATCTTCAGCAATATATTGTGATTCCAAGAAGAGATGATAATGATAGGAGGAAGGAAGTGAATAATAGGAGAGATAGACTATTGGAAACAAAGATATTGCATTTGCCTTAATTGTCCCAATTTCAAACAGTGGGACAAATATAGAAAAATGGTAAATATTCTTGACACTTACTTAGTAAAGTTTAGTCTCTGGATCCATATTTAAATTGTTGGATATCTCAGATATTACATGTCAGTGGCTGAAAACCCTCAACTGAAGCACTAACCGAAAATTTAATGCAAATCTTGCTAGAATTAGTAGGAGGCACAGGGACGTACCTCTTTGTAAACTCATTAGGCAACCAACTTTGAGATCTTCAACCAATTTTTTTCAGTTTTCCATGTCTGTACAATGGAGGCTTTTCACATACAGAATTCTGCATCACAAAGGAGTGATTCAAGTTCAGGTTCATGGACTCAAATTAGGTTCAGATTACCTTAGAGAAAGAAGAACCAATCATCATACTTTCTTCAGCCTGCACCAACCAGTCTGGGTTTGCATGTCGCACTGCACAGTGATACTTAAATTCTGGAGTGGGGGACAGACAAATCATAAACACAGGAATCATTTCTTTTTTGTATTGTCTTGGTTACTTTTGTGCAAAATGTGGAAAGAGAAGAGTCTGATACGCCCCCGCTCTTGTAGGTGCTAGGGCCCAAGAACAACCAAACAATCTGTTCATATCTAACTTCATTAATGAAAATAGTCTCATGGACTTCTTATATGATTATTCCTAATTATGTGCCTAATTATACACTTTAAGCATAAAGCCAAGACTGAAATATACAATACCCTGCAGCTTCTTGCTTAAAAACCTCTAGATTTATAAGTCATCTAGGGTGAACAAGAAGTTAAATTTTCCTTTGTTATTGCACGTGAACTGGAGTACAGATACAATACTGTATTTATGTTGAGACAATGCGAAAATAAGGTGTTTCAACACAATATCTCCACATGGGCAGAGAGACAAGAAAAGGGGGAAGGCTGTGAGACCCTGGAGAAATTCTGAATCCCCTGAATACCAGACTATTTTTTACTTTAAATGTGTAAATACTTTATATCTCTTTAAAAGTATAATTTGGACTATGATCTGAATTCCCTTGAGACATTTTTGTCTAGTTCTGTGTGCTTGCTTTTAACATTTACAACATATATTATATGAAATTATGTAAAATATCTTAGCTTTAATCCTCACTAAAGTTAAACACAAGGTTATAGCTATTTTTTTTACAAGAACTGTGAGGAAGATGAAATCAACAATGAAGAGAAGACCCTTCTCTTTTTTTGTTGTAGGTTGGAAATCAAACCCAAAATAGTTTGCCTGGTTAACATATGTCATTTTCAGCTGTAATGTTCAATGAGTTTGAGCCAAAGAACATATGCTGTTTGAGGGATATGTAGATGTAGAGTGTGCTGGAAAATGTAAATCTTGAAACATAAGAAGTCCTAATGCTTTGTGCAGACCTCTTCCTTTGCTATCTCTCTGAGTGCATTCCTGGTGTGAATTTCGCCGGTCTTTTTGTTTCCATGCTTCCTTTAGAACCATTTGTCATTGGCCATCACCACGTGTGTCACCCCCCACCCCCGCAGTTTAAGTGCTGTCCTGTAGCTTGCCTGCAGTTGATGCTGTACATTGACTGTGCTTTCACGTGATAAAAGACTTCACCCTTTCCCTTCTTCGGCAGATATTTGTGTGTTTAACATTTCTCTTGGAAGAACCTCTTTGGCCTGATCCCAGTTACTATCCTGACTTTTTCCCATCCCAACATTGTTGAGAAACACCATTTTCTTGCATCCTCCCCACAAAACCACTGCGCACAGGAAATAGGCAGTTGATCCTCATTTCCTTCCTTCAGTTTCAAGCTGGTTTAGAGGACTTATGAGTCAGCATCTCATTCAGTTGTATATCATCATTTACATACTCATCTCAAGCCCTTTGTGTTCTCATTATCATTTCCCTGCAGCTTCAGCTGATTGCATGTCTCTGCAGGATTTCACCCAGAGACTGTAAACCTAAGGAACGCTAATTGTCATCCTAATGTCCTGGGGTCCTGGCTTAACCCCCCTTTGTTTCATTCTGTACTCCTGCATTTCTCTGATTTTAGCTGCTTTTTTTCTGAGCAACAGTGTCATCTTCCTGGGTGACCCATGATAAATGTAATATGTTTAATGCATTCGGCTTTTGTAAGGACTTCCCTTTTGAAATCCATCAGAAGCATAAATCAAGGGCATATTACACAGACTGAAAAAAGGGGGGAAACTTAACATGCTCCTCTATCGCAGCACTGCCAGTGAAAAGGCACTCCAGCTTGTATGTCACCGCCAGCCAGAACAGCAGTGCTGCATTCCTGCGGAGGGAGCACACTGTGCTCCTAACACCCTTCTGTGACATTATTTCAGACTGACTCAGGGGGACAGATGTCTCCTACTAAATCATCAACACAAATGTCTCAAGCATCTGCGTTTTCCTCTGGAGACTTAGAATTTCAGTGTTCAACAGGTTTGATCCTGCTGAAAATGGTGAATATGTTCCTTTGATCTGCTTAGCAAGCAGATCTCACGAGGCAGACTTGCAGTTCGTTCACCCTTGTTTTGAGGGCCCTGGGATAATGACTAATACAGTCAGTCAGCCCCAAGGTATTAATCCTTCTCCTCCCTAAGCTGCTGTGTATTCCTTTGGGCACTACCTTACAAGTGGTATTCACCAGACTTTTCTTATGTCTTCGTCTGATGACATTCAGCATGTTCCTGGAAAACTTTGCTTTCCTCCTATGACTCTTAGCTTTCTACACCTTTTTCCAGGGTCACCACTTGCTCCATTTAGGTTTAAAGTTCAAAAACAACGTGTTTTGCAGCTGTTTCCTTTGTCTCTGGTACTTTTCTCATTGCAATTATGTCTGGCTCCCAAAATTTTCTCAAATGTAACGCCCCTTCCTGCTCATACCTGCCAGCAGTGACACTCTGCAAACGTTCCTTAGTCGTGTGCTGTGTCCCAGCCCCAGCTTCCACTCTCCTTGGCCTCTAGTATTTTCCACCTTTTTCCAGAGGAAACTACTTATTCTCTTTTGTTAATTTTTTATGTATTACTTTTATATGTCCACCTGCCTGTATTAATCTGTTTCTCTGCACGCCAGTCCAATGTGTACAAGCATTGGTGACTCTTATATTCTGACTATTTGCTTCAACAACTCATAAAAACATAACACTAGTTTCAACAGGAGCCTCTGTGCTCTGAGGGTATTTGGTTAACAGAAAGTGGAAATCCCTGTCTTTTTTCCATCTCATTGGGATGTGACAGGCCCACCTTTCACAGGTTTTCCTTGCACTGTTCGAGCTGGTCAAGTCATGTTCATTCAAGACAGCTAAGGATCTGCACTCATAGATAGAATGAAATCACAGGCTCTGTACAACTCCATTTAGGAGAAGACATGGGATCCTATCTGCTGGCCAGCAGAGGTTGCTCAGAGCACGTTAGTTGAGTGTTCTGCACTCTGCAGTTCTTTATTTCTTAGTAAGTCAAGTCCAGGGGTTTTTAATCTTCTGTGGGATTTGCTCCAACATCCTGTTTCTCCCCTCATGCTGGGTATTTGTTTTGATGCCTCATCTCTCTGGAACAATGACAGAGTTGGTGAGGTAAGCAGAAGACAGGGGACTGTCCCAGGAACCTCTCCCTGGAGTCAAGAGATCACAGCCCTTGCTCCATTTGGAAATTGCAAAGCTCTCCTTGGATTCATTTCCCATCATTGTGGACCAAATATATCCATATGCATGCTGATAGATGGAAAAAAATCATACTCCTCTACAATCTAGAAGTAAAGGAAAAAATAGATCGTTATTGTTTTCCATCTTTAAATACCCCTGAGGTTAGTGGAGTGCTGATGAAGGCATCCGTGTGGTGTTGAGTTTGGATAGAAATGCAGACAGTTAAGAAATATTTTGGAAAGTTCCAAAGGAAGCCATGCTTCAGGTTTGGATTCAGACCCAAATGTCTTCAAATTTCATTCATAATAAGGTCTTGACGTGGGCTGCAGTAATGGTCTTAATTATATTTCTCCCATGCTGGCATGTCTGCATTTTCTTCAGGAGATCTGAAGTTTGCTACATAACACTGTGGACACCTGGTTTGTCTCCGTGTGCTATCTTATGCACGAGTTGAAGAAGCATCCTGCTGCACTGCTGTTGTGGTTCTGGATTTGTGTGTGGTTCATTTTTTCCTGCAAGGCTGTGTTTATTCAGAGAACACTAGCTCTTAATCCAGCAGCATAACCCTATTATTTCAAATCAATTCCTGCAGGAGGAGGGAGAGACTGGATGTAAGATGGACTAATTTTATGTATTTTAACTGCATATCTTCATTTATCTACTTCCTTTAAAATAGATACCGTGTTGTGATGAGAGGAGGAGAGAGTTAGGGATACAGGCAACATTTTCTCCAGATTGAGGGTGAGAAGTGTTGCAGGTTTCCTCATGCATCCTCATTTCCTTACCCACCCTTAGGTCAGAATTGATGTTTCACTTCCTTTGGGACTAGGAAAGTCCAGAGAAAAGTGACACAATTGTAATTCTCCATGAGGTGACACCATTTGAGGAAACTAAATAGCTGAAGTTGATCCTATGCAATGGCTTTAGGAAGGGTGACTGTTGCACACTTTTAATGCTGCCATTGGGCAGAGTAATGTCCCTTCTGACTTGTGGTCTTGATGTGTAATGATGCCTGAATGTCAAGCAAAGATGCAAGATGATTTTTTTTTCCCTTGGAAGTCTTGTGTGTTTGGCATTGAGAAGGGACTTGGTCTTATACAAGCCTTTTCTCTTTTTTTTTCTTTTTTTTTTCTTTTTAAACAGAATTGTTTAATAAAAGCCAAGGAGAATTTCTCAGGTTTGCATATGTGGGGTGGTAACATTATAAAAACATGAAAAACCCTAATACAGTTTCAGTATTACCGAGACATTAGCAACAGACTGTTTTGTCTTTGTGGTTTGGAACTGGAATGTTTCCAGTTGATGCCGGAAGGCTACATTTAATTTGTACTGTGTTTGCATAAATAGCTTATTTGTAAAAATCACATTTTACTGGAACAATTCTAAATGATGCAGTTATCATAGGGAGAAAAATGATCTATTGTTCTCTTTAAAATAAAATGGTACTGCCCTTCCAAAGTATCCAACGGACAAAAGCATGAAAAATCATAGCATACTTATAAGTTGCTTATCTCATCCCCAGAATCAGCTCTCACATGCTCATATCCTCTGGGTTTGCAAAATTCAAAAGATTTTTTGAATTACTCTCTTAATTGTGATGTTGGCATTATAATTACTTGCTAAATAAGATTCTTTAACAATGACGTCCTTGTTGTCAAAGCAGTTGCATTTCTTTGCCTGGTATGAATAGCTGCATGTTCTGAACTGGGAAGCAGCAGTTGTTCTGGGAGCCTGATTCTGTTGAAGGAGGAATTGATTGCTTAGAGAAGGTTTTTTAGAGCACTCTACAAAAATCTCTCTTACCTCCACCCACAGGCAAATGAAGCTTAAGGAAAATAGAGGACCTCCACCTCTGTGAACTCAAACAGCAGTAGGCAATTTCCCCTCCAATTAGCATCTCATTCATGTGTTGGAGGAAAAAAATGGTTGGGTTTTTTTGGCCCTTAAACCCCTTTTAGCAAATTCTCACATTCTGTGGGATTTAAGATCAGAGGTAGAATAGTAAAGAGAGATGTGATTGGAGAAGACTTTTTAATCATACCATAGTTTCTCTTATTCTTTTTAAAGTTGTGGTTAATCATGAGTTACACAGTATTTCTAAGTTCTGCTTGAAGGATTCCATGTCTCTGTAGTAAGTGTCAAACGAACACAGAAGTGTAATGACTGCTTCTAACTCCAGCCAAGAGTATCATTTGTATCATTTCTCAGGAAGAATGTTTTGTTACTTGTCAGTTATGGTTTTTATATATATATATGAATCTCTATGGCTCAGCTTTCAGGCATTAACCGTTACATTAGAACGTTCTTTGTTTCTCTGACATACAACCACATGTAGCACATCTGAACTGAGTCCAGCAAGAGTTCTGAGAATATTGCATATAAAGTATTGATAGAGCATAATGTTCTTTGCCATGTGTGTGTTTCCTTCATTATTTTTCAGTCTCTTCTCTTCTCTTCTCTTCTCTTCTCTTCTCTTCTCTTCTCTTCTCTTCTCTTCTCTTCCTTTATTTAGTATACTTTCAGTATGTACAGGTTACTCTTTTTTAATTTCTATTGTTCTCCTTTTCCTGTTAACAATTATCTCTCCCCCTCCCCTTCTTTTCTCTCTTTGATCCACAGGTTTTGCAGTGCATGTTGGTCTCCCTTCATTCAGAACTTGACATTCAAAGGTACATGATGAAAATTGAATCCTCTCAGAGAGTTAGTACTGTACTTTCTTTTTTCTGCACTCTGCTGTGAATTGAGTTTGTTACCCTTTAATTGTGTGTGTCTTGCTTCACAACTAAAGTTCTCAAATAAATACGAATCTGCATGCTTTGTCTCTCTGTATTTCACAGCAATGAAGTATTATGCATATAGATTAGTTGCATATGGGAGTGTGATGCATGTGCGTCCTTTGACAATTTTTTAAATTCTGACTTTTCCTTTAATGGCATGATAGACATGAAGCTCTTGTATGAGATGCTCTGAAATCCACAAAAATTCAATGGGAGATCCTAGATAAGTAAGTGATTCCTAAACACTGTCCCAATTCTAGCTTTATATTTCTATTTATACACACTTGGAACTGGCTTAGGTGGTAGAAGTCTTGCTGCAAAGTTAAAGACAGCTCTGTGGGCGGAGCAGTAAATATTTTTTGTACTGAACACACAAAAAATCTTAGTTCTGCAACTTGCAGAATTATCTTATATATGCCCAGTGTGCACCTCTGAAGTCACCCGTATCTCACCTCTCATCCTGTTGAGCTTCTCTTCCATTCCTAGACGGCTTGAAACGCCATACAGAATGGATGCCTACAACAGCTCCCTTTTTTCCCGCAGGGAGGCAGTGGATGTGTACAGGCCTTGTAGACACACACACGAAAGTGCCTCTGCGTGGTTTCTACCGCAGTCAGGAGCGCAGTCATAAAAGCACCAGGGTAACACGGGGTGGGAGCAAGGAGGGAGGCCCCGGAGCGGGCACGCAGCGCGCTGCTCCTTTGCGCCTCATTTGGGTTTCCACTCTCGGGATAAGTAGGCCAATAAACATGCCGACCACAGCGAAGGGTGGCAGAGGCAGAGGAGCGGTAAGGCGGCTCCTTCCCTTCCTTTGCCGAGGAGATGGCCTCGAGGGAGGGAAAAAGAAGCAAAAGAGCAAGGTGGCAACTTGGGAGACGAGCAGCAGAAGCTTCTCCAACCTCTCTCCTGCCGCAGCCCCCTAGCTCTCCCAGGTGCCAGAGCAGCAGGCTCTAGTAAGTGCTTCCACACATGTTTACTTCCACGAGCAGAGGCTAAAAATAAGCGCGTGGCGTGGGTGTGCTGCCGCCGGAGGCAGCGCTGCTCGTCCCCGCCGATTGTTCTTGCTGGGGGCTGCCAGCTGCACCCTGCCCGCAGAGCTCGCTCCCACTCAGCGGCCCTCATGTCGATGGATCTTCTTTTTCGGGTATTTT
This sequence comes from Callaeas wilsoni, assembly GCA_013398955.1. Lineage (NCBI taxonomy): Eukaryota > Metazoa > Chordata > Aves > Passeriformes > Callaeidae > Callaeas > Callaeas wilsoni. The sequence continues at coordinate 220,453 of VWPU01016745.1, read as the reverse complement.
TAAAATAGCACGTTAATTCAGAGTGCCTTCTTAGCTTGTAGAAACACAGAAAAACAGGTTTTTCCAGGATCGCTGCATTGTGTTCCTTTGCTTTGGGAAACAGACACCACAGAAACAGACCCTCCTCCTGTTTTCCTTAGGGACATGTGTGGGAGAACAGGGATGGGTAAATAATCTTCTTGAATCAGAACTCACTATCCCCTAGGTACATTTAGGCATCTGGTATACATTCTTTCCCCTTCCCCCCCCCTTAGTTTTTGCATGTGGTTTTAAGCATGTAAAGATCTTTCCCCTTTAATCAGCATAATGACAGTTTCTGTTTAAATCATCCCTTTTAATCTTCACAGTTCTCATGGCGATTTTGGGGATTGTGTAGGTAGGAGTTACCTCACCCGCTGCTGATGAAACACAGCCATCTCCTGGATGGAACAAAGGGTCGTGCTGGGTTGTGAATACTTCACAGTAGAGTTTTTCATAAGGGAAAAGAAAAATAGCTTCTAACTGAAACTGCCATAAGGTTTTAATTAAGACAAATGCTGATGTCCAGGCTGGAATTTATGAATAACTTATTTAAACAAAGTAATAATAAACTGAAGCTGTGATGCAAGAATATGACAGAGGCTGTGAAAGACAAAATTTTGCTCTGAGCAAAACTGATGGACCCATAGAAGCCTTTGCAGGGAAAAATAGTGAGGTGATCCGTGGCTTTTTAAATTTGACTCTCATGAATGAATAAATTCTTCACATGACAAAGGATTAGAATAAAGCAGAGAGATAAATGATTTTATTTTAAAGATTTCTTTCATTAAGTATGACTTTTGCTTTTTATTAGTGGGTGACTAATAGTTTTCTCTATTGTTTTACTTCAATTTCTACCCTAAAATCTCAGGCAAGCATTTGTAGAAACAAGAGAAAACCTTGGATTTAGACAGAAACATACTGCGAAATATTTTTACACTTTAATGTGGATGTCTTGGGGTTTTCTGATATTACACGTATTCCAAAGAGATGCCACAGCATGTTGCATATTTCAGTCTGGACTTGTCTGGACCAATTAAGCTGCTCTTAGACGGGCTGTTGAGTTCCTTAGGGCAGCATTTTCAAATGCAAGTTCCTGCAATTAAACATCTGAATAAGAGGTCTGGCAGCATAAGTGCCGAGCACCTACAGCTTTTATTGCTCCTAATGAATATCTTTACTATAAACACACAGCTTTCCTGAAAAACAGGTTTCAATTTATCTGGGTGCTTACAGTTAAAAAAAAAATTGAAAGTGTTGCTTTATGTTAGTCATTTTTAACAGTTTCATGAAAAACTTTTTCTGCTAACTCTGGGGATCAACCACCTGAAGAGCAAGCCATGGTCTTGCCAAGGGGAATCAGCCTGTTGATGTCCTGCTTGCTGATTCACAGCACTCAGGATTAAAAGAAATGGGTTTTGGCAGCTTGCCACAGCAGGGAGCATGCAGCTGGCCACCAACAGGAGCTAGCAAGGCTTGTGGGAAAACGTGCAGATTTTTAGGATGATTTGAATATCATTACAACCTAAAAATATGGCAGATAAACTCTGTCACATCATTAGACATGTTTTTTTCCCTCTAGGTGGAAGAAACCGGGGTCAGCATCAGTGAATACAGAGTGGTGATAAAGATCCTATCATAAGCAGAGAGGAGTTTTGCCTTCAAATAAATTCGCTAAATTGATTAAAATGGCCACTCTTCGGAGCATCCTGACCCCATCACAGTGATGGGTAGTGCGTGGCTGTGACTGAGCATTACTGGTGCTGATGACTGAGTTATCTTCCTCTCCTCATTCACCATGGGAGGGAGGAGGAATGCTTTCTTTTACCTTACTTGGAAGAGTTCTTCTGGGTCTGTTTCCTCCCTTTCTCAGAGCATGAGAAGGTCTGCGCTGGGGCAGTACCGCAGGTTCACAGTACACTGACTCCATTGCTTTGCTCAATGACCGCACGGCAGGTGGCCAGGGGAGGGCTCTGTGACTCGTGCTCCGCCGGCATCACTCCTGTGTGAGTATGGCGAGCTCAGGCTTCCCCCAGGGCCGCCGGCGGCAGGAGGAGGCCGGCAGTGCTGCAGGCAAGGGGCAGCTCGGGCAGCATCCAGCGCAGAGCATGCCTCCAAGCCAAGGAGGCTCCAGGCAAGTGGGGTACCTTGCTTCAGTGCTAGGGGTGGTGGGCGACCATGGCTCAGGCATAGTCTTTCTCCTTATCAAAGAGGAAAGAATTCTGGCAATTCCTACCACAGAAATCAATATTGCGACCAAACTGCTTGTGAGAAAGAACTGGGTTTGTAACTCGTTGCTGTTGATTCAACAGAAAATAGTGAAAAGTTTGGGTTCGAAATAGAGAAATGAAAGCCAAAAACATATGCTAGTCCCTGAGCAGGCATCAGGGAAGAGTGTAACACCTACGGGATCTGCATGCAGGCAAGTGGGCAGTTGCCCTCCCACTCTCTTCACTCTGGAGAACACGGCTGCTGGCACGTGCCTGCTCCTGGCATGGTACCATCTCCAGCTGATGGCATCTGAGAGAAAGAGGCCGTGGATTTTTACGTCTTGTAATGGTGAAAAAGCACCAAAAGCACAGAAGTGAGCTTGTCATGAGAGATAGTTTAATGTTGCATTCAGCTGCTGAGTCATCTCCCCACCCCCAACTCCCCCAGTGAGACAGAGTATCCAAATACATCAGTTGCACAGATGTAATATGAACTTTAGTTTATACAGACATGTATAAGCATTTAAGTTTTCTGAGAAAGTTCTGTGGAAAAATATGGAAAATGCTTAAAAATGAGATAGTATGCATAGTATTCGCTTTCTCTTCAGCAGTAATGTGTTACTAATAGCATGTCCAGACAAGTAAAACCCTGTTGTTGTGTTAATATGGAAACCTAAAGACTCTGTGGAAAAAGCAGATCCATCCTTCAGACAGCAGTAATTTGGATCTGACACAAATGTGATGAAGAGGTATTATTGTTGCAGTAGTAAGAATTCATGTGCTGTGGCAAATGCTTTAGACTTAATAAACTCATCATACATGAAACACAGCCTGTTTATATGCCTATTTGCAGTCTGTCACATATCCTGTATCCATCTTTGGCACAAGTCACAGGACAAATAGTTTATTTGAAGGTCAAGAAGAATAGGCTTCCATTTTTCTACTAATGTTTCCTCTCTATTTGAAATGTCAAGAAGACTCTTAAATGTGAGGGGAGGGAGGGCTGCCTATGCTGTGTTCTTTAGAGTACATGATTGGAAAAATGTATTTTACTAGCTCTGTATTATTTTTTGATGTCTTTGTTTACCATTTGTACACTGCCAGGAGTGCTAGCAGCTTCCAAGATATATAAGATTCTTTCCGTGAATAGATAAGTTTCTGTCAAGATAAGGGCTAAGGAAGTTCCTGGAGACAAGAAATAAAAAGTGGGATTTGATTAAGAGATGAAATTAAAACTTTCTTCAGGTTATGCAAATTTTTTTTTCTTAGTTCTGTTTTGTCTATGGAAATGTGTGAAGCAAATTTGCAGGAGAAAGGAAAAGAGGAAAAAAAGGTTTCTGTTATAGAGATTAGTATGAAAAATAACTGGAAATGAGCATAGAAGAACACTGTGAAGAGCAGAAATATAAAACCGGCTAGAACAAAAGCATGAGAGAATTAGTGTGGACAAATGTGAGCAGAGGACCAGAGGCAGAGGCATGCAGGGAGTTTGATGAAAACCTCTGGTGCTCCATGACTGCCCATTACATTGGCATCTCTGCAGTATTTCACTCTTCCTTATTCAGGTACTTTCAGATTTCATTCCTACTTATTTGCAATTTTACTGCATTTAAAGAGCCTTGCACTTTTTTCTTTATTTTTTTCTGAGCCAGCGAAAGGACTAAAGCAGATGTATTAAAAGTGCATTCTTTTGACATATGGTAGCAGACAGATGTCAGTCATGAAGCTTGATTTTAATTCTTTGTCAAATCCCAAGAGTAGTTAAAAGATACTGGATCTTCTGTAATTGCTAGCCCCATGTGCTATACTTAAATATATACCCTGAAAAGGTTATAAGGACCTATATCCGTGTAAATAGAATAGTATATCCTAAGTAAAAGAGTCATCAGAAAGCACTGTGTAATTACATGTAAGTTTGCACCAGAGTCATCCATCCTTATTTTGGCCTTTTGTTTCTGATGATCTTCTAACCCAGAACTAGCACAGATAATATCTTTTATCAGAGAAGTCCTTGAGGAGGGTCAGCTCTACTCAGCTGGCTGAAAGATGAACCCTATTGCACAAAGAAACACACAGGCAAGTGCCTCCTAACATACAGCTTGGGGGGAAAGACCATGGCTGACTGAGGAAATGTAACCTAACTGGTCTTGTGAGAGGAGGGAGAGAGACCTGCTGCCTGGTTCTGAACCCTGGCTTGGAATCTGCTGGCATTTCCTTGGGTTTGTCTGCTTCTGTAGACTATCTGTTTACACGTTTTAATTTTGGATAATGCTGTTCCTTAGTGGGCATGTCTTGAGTTTTCTCTTCTGTTAGATATTTTGGGTTTTTTTCTACAGCATCCTTCTAACTCACATAGCAGCAGTCTAGACTGTGACTCTGGTTGGGTACTGTTGGGTCCTGAAACATGGACTGTTGGGGTCAACATTTATTTTGCAAATGCTTATACTATATGCTAGTTCCTGAAAAGTCCTTAAAATTACACTTGCTGAAGTATTATTTTAAGCATTTTAATATTAGTGAACATTCAGTGGGAAAAATGTTATATATGGCATTACTTATTAAGTATTTATTTGAAATTTGTCTTCTTTATCCTATTTGATATTAGAACCAACATCCTGAATAATTATTACAAGGGTCCCATAGTGCTGGAGGTTTCTGCACTGCTTTCTTCAATGATCTTTACAAGTACTTGTAGCTACAGTTCCGTAAATGTTGCTGGTTCCTTCCCCACTGCATGGGTTGGTTTTCCTAAGAAGTCATACCTAGGAATCCACTTGATCATTAAGTAGCATCAAGCCTAATGCTTGTTGTCAATAATAAAAACACTTTCCTATCAAATCCGCGCTCATATCTGTCAGTTACTTGAATACCCACTGTTGTTGCTGAGTTTGAGAATTGTTTTAGAATCTGTTTAAAATTCAGAATCCTGAAATGTAATGTTTACAGGAGTCGAGCATGACAAATAGCTTGAAGCCTTTCATGAACTGTATGTGTATATTTGGTGGATCTCATTTATCGCTTGCATTGGCTTTATGTTTGTGTCACTCCACTTACTAGAGTGGAACTCCTATGGATTTGGGCTGGTGGATTAAGAGGAAGACTGGGCTTTGTATCTGAGCAGAATCCACAGTGTGCTTCTGGCTTGCTTCAGAAAGGTGCAGTATTGATGGTGAGAAATGAGGGCTGCCTAAAAAGGATCTTTTTTAGTGTGATGAGTTGACCCTGGCTGAACACCAGCTACCCACCAAGCTGCTGGAGTGCAGGGGAGAAAATCAGATGGAAAAGCGTCATGGGTTCAGATAAATGCAGTTTAGTAAAGAAAAAGCAAAGGCCACATGTGGAAGCAAAAGTAAAGTATTCTCTATTCCCCATCAGCAGGTGATGTCCAGGCACTTCCCAGGAAGGGAGGTTTCAGGCTCCAATACACGTAGCAGTTGCTCTATAGGACAAACATAGTACCAAATGGTGCCTTTCCTCCTCCTTTTTCTTAGCTTTTATTGCTGAGCAGTCATCAAACGGTATGAAATATTCCTTTGGTCAGTTTGGGTCAGCCCTTCTGACTATTTCCTGTACCGAGATCTTGCCCACCCACAGCCTCCTGGGTGAGCGAGGGAATGCTGGAGAGAGCCTTTATGCTGCGCATGCCCTGCTCAGCAGTAGCAGAAGTACTGGTGTGTTATCAACACCTTTCTAGCCACCAATACAAAGCACAGCACTGTGAAGGTTGCTATGGAGAAACTTACCTCAGCTAGACCCAACAGATTTAGCAACAGTAATGACATCATGTCATCTGTGGGGATCTGGGATGCTGTGTCTTAGGTCCTACAGCATTTCCCCAGGGGCAGCCAAAGATTCACGGTGTTGCTGAGGTTGGCTCCATCTGTGCATTGACAGGCCACGCTGGGCAACTGCTCAGCTAAATCTGTGTCTGTTGATTTTGGTAATGAAGTGTCCTCTTACTGCTCAAATATACATCTGTTCGTATGTATCAATGAACAATGTACATGCAACTGCATGTCTCAAATGACATTTGGGAATTACTTTGTTATAAATTAAAGAGAGAAAAAAATAAGCAAAAGCAAAGCAAAATAAACTTGATCCATATTTTCATATCATCAGTATATATTTATTTAAAGAAGCAAAAGCAGTCTCCTTCCCAACAAGCTGGGAAACTAAGGACTTTTTGCAGGCTGATTTTGTTGCCTTTTTTTTTTTTTAAAATCTTGTTTTACTTTTACTCATGGTTTTCTACAAAGGGAGAATTATATGCCTTCTAGCTGCCTGTTAATGGATTTATACAGAGAAGTTCTTAATCACTACAAGGAACTATGGAGCTGTAATGTCTTGGCTTGGTAGTACTTCCGTAATATGTCTGTGTAAACAAAATACTTCAGCAGTGATGGTTCATGAGCCATTTTGGAAAGTTGAATGAAGAAGTACTGACTTACCAGATTCTTTTCTGTGTTTGCAGGTCACTTGTCACCTCTGTAACTTTTCTGGCGCAAGTCCCTGTATTTACAACCTGCAGACTAGTGCTGACCATCTCAGAGGCACTTCAAAGCATACTTTAGAACAAATGTTGTTAGCTTTAAGTCCTGAGTAAAATTCAGTGCTCTAGAACAATTTCATTGCAGGACATTGGATAGTACCTACTATTCTAATATTAGCATTTAGAAAGTGAGAAGTTCTGGAGGATTTTCTTTCTTGTGAGGTATATCTAATCTTTGTAATTTGTGAGCAACTGCACAACTTGGCAAGAACAGCCCTCTACAGCCAGCTAATGAAAATATAATAAAAGTTGAAGTTCTTCATACATTCAAAGTCACATAAGGTATATTATGTGATGCATGCTATTGCTGAAATGAGCTCTCTTCATTTCACTTGAAAAACCACTGAAAGAAACAGATGTCGGCAAGATTAGTTAGCTTAGCTTTCCAGAAAGAAGCACAATATTTTTGGATCTTGACAGCATCCACAAACCTGGAATTGAAGTTGATTTTGATACAGGGGATTTTTGACGTAATAGCATCTGACCTTAAATGATAGAGGAGAGAAACATATAAGTTTAATGACATCTTGTGCCTGGTGCTGATTACAGACGTCTGTAAAGTTCATGTTTACATACTGGGTTTGGAACCTAGTAAGCTTGCTTTGCTTTGAATTTCTGCTTTGTTGTGATATGGTTCGATTGAGAGAAACCAGGAAATTATTCTTCCAGAGTAATAGTACATATGGTTGTGAGGGGGTTACACTACACAGTATTGAGTATGCTTCTTAGAGCAACCCCTTTTTGTAGAAAGGGCTTATAATGTCACTTACAGTTTGCAAAAAATGTTCAGGACATTTTATTTCCAATTGGTTGTGTTTTTATTAGGCAGATCCTACAGTGAAGTAGAGGTGCATAAATGCAAGCATATCTCTCCCCTGTTGGAAGAGTTGGGTTGTTTCCCAGCAACTGTGTTTAGCAATTTACTAGTATGATTTCCCAGTAAAAGTCATAGTTAATTTGGTCAGTTAATGAAGACAGTTCTGATTTATGCTCGTGCAACAAAAGATGTTTGTGATTTGAACTAGAAATGTTGGATGGTTATTTTGGCTTTCCTGCATGACCTGGACCTTGCATAGATGGCACAGCAGACGATACTGAAATTGATAGCTTTACAACTCCACTACAGTATTGCTTTTCAGAGGATTTTTCTTAGCAAACTTGTTAACATTAGAGAGAGAGAGAGTGTGTGTGCGTGAGAATGGCGTTACTGTACATCTCCTCAGCACATGTCTTATCCTCAGGGCCTTGTTAGCAACAAAATTTGCAACATGGGTATACAAACGTAAAAACTGCAGCAGAATATCCAAAGACACTGCTTTCCTAAATAACCTGCACAGGAGTGACCTTCAGCATATCAGTATTTGAAGAAGTTTGGACTCCTTCCTTCTTCTCTTTGATTTTTTTTCCTCCCACACTCTGGTTTCAGTAGACTAATGAGGAAATACTCTGTTTTGCAGACAAGAAGCCCGAAGCCATCCCAGAGCCCACAGCCCCATTTGGGTGACCACGCAGAACACCTCTCTGAAGCATCTGCTGATTCCTTAGAGGCCATGTCTGAAGGTGATTCTCCAACCCCCTTTTCGAGGGGCAGCCGCACGCGGGCAAGTCTTCCCGTTGTGCGGTCAGCAAACCAAACGAAGGAAAGATCACTGGGTAAGAGCCCGCTTCAGTCCTTCTCCATTCTGTGCTTAGTCTATGTTTTCCATTTGTGGATTTAAAAGAGTCTTTAAATAGTTTGGGGTTAAAAAAGTAAAGACTTTGGTAGCACATCATTTTTCATGTCAGGTTGTTCTTTGGAAACGAACTCGGTGTGGGATACCAAGTAACTTGGAGGAATGGTGAAATTATTTTCGTAAGATCTGAAAGTGTGATGGGAGCATTGTAGACGTGCAAGGAGAGAGATGCAGGCCCTGACATGAAATGCCGAGTAATGGTTAAAACCCACTATTGCAAACATTTTCTGCCAGGCCTGCACAATATGTGGCAATGAACTTAATACAAGATTGTACCCTCATTTTCAGACAGGAGACGCAGGCTTTTTCACTTTGTCATCTCTTCAAAGCCAGACTTAGTTGAAAGAAACCTAGAGATATTATTGCCTTAGTAATCTGTCTTACTGAAAAGCTTTGTATTTGTGTGGTGGTAGCTTTCCAGGCAGAGGGTTTGCATGGATATGCTGGTGGAGATGCCCTTTGCTTTGGGGCAGTGCCCTTCCATCTGCACAGTGACACGAGTGATGTGTCAGCACAGGTGGACAGCTCTGCTTCCTGCGTTCTTCCCATATCTCAGGGTTGAATTCAGCCCAGCTGTGAACCAGAGCTCCTTTTATGATGGTGAATTTTGTCTCAGAGACTCTGTGCTCAGCTGATGGATGGTAGGAATAAAGGCTGTTCTTTTGAGGGAAGACACCAGAGGGCAGTTAAAGCGTTGTGGGAAGGCATGTAACTCATGTGTGGATTGCTGAGGAAGGCAGGTTTTGCTCATAGGTAATAAACTGAAATGCTGCTTTCCTGTAGGCTCATCTCCCAATATAGAGAGTGACATAAATCGAAGACTGAACTGTAAATCATACCATGCTTGTAAGCTTATCATAGTGGTTTACTCTTCCCTCAATAATCTAAGACAGTTTCTGTCCAGAGTATTATGATATCTGACAAACACAACAAGTGTGAAGAAAACAGGGCTGGAAGGGGTTCTGTACTCTCCCAGAGCTGAGAAGTGAAGAGCAGTGGGGCTGGAAACAAGGAGCTGATCCCTGTCCATGTCAGCTCACAAAGTGGCTGCCCTCCCACAGCCTGCTGGACCACCAGTATATTGGGCTTTTGGGGGAGAAATTTGTGAGACTTCAACCTGGATAAGACTTTTTGGTTTTGAGGTGTTTTTAAGAGCACATGTATGTTTACTGTATATACAGAGGATTTATCTCTGCCTACAAGTCACTGCTGGCTAGGGCATCCTCAGTATGACTTACTTCACCCCAGGAGATTTTCTGGAAAACTTGTATTTGCTTCAATGGGATGTTAAGTGGTTGAGCCTTTGGAACTCACAGTCCAGCCCCACTGTGTGGGCTGAGGACCCCAGAGCTGGATGCAGCACTGCAGGTAGTGTCTCAAGAGAGCAGAAGGGCAGATCCCTTCCCTTGACCAGCTGCCCACGGTTCAGCCCAGGATACATTTGGCTTTCTGGGCTGTGAGTGCACATGGCTGGGTCATGTCCATCCTCTCATTCATCAGCACCCCCAAGCCCTTCTGGGCAGGGCTGGTCTTGATCACTTCATCCCCCAGCCTGTGTGGATACCAGGGGTTGCTCTGACTCAGGGCACCCTTGCACTTGGTCTTGTTAAACCACGTAAGATTACCACATGCCCACTTCTTGAGCTTGTCCAGGTCCCTCTGGATGACATCCCACTCCTCAGGCATGTCAGCAGTGCCACACAGCTTGGTGTCATCTGCAAATTTGCTGAGGCTGCACTCAATCCCTTCATCTTTGTCATTTCTGAAGATATTAAATAACACTGGTCCCAGTACAGATCCCAAGGGACACCACTTGTCCCTGATGTCCATTGGGACTCTGAGCCATTGACCACTACCCTCTGGATTCGACCGTCCAACCACTTCATTATGCATCTAACAGTCCACTCATCAAATCCATCTCTCTCTAATTTAGGGGGAAGGATGTTGTGGGGACCATGTCAAAGGCTTTACAGAAGTCCATATAAAGGGCATCTGTAGCCCTTCCTTTGTCCACTGCTGTAGAAGGCCACTGGGTTGGTCAGACAGGACTTGCTCTTGATGACACTGTGCTGGCTGTCCTGAATCAACTCCCTGTCCTCCATGTGCCACACACATATGTGTGCATGTATGATCCTTCCCTCAAGTGTTCTCAGCCTCAAGGTATCTTCAGCTTAGGGATTTCCTGATGACGGTTTCTACCTGTATAATAACCATCAAGAGATGTCTCCTCCAGGTATTTGTTCAGTTCACCTTTGATCCCATGTAAATTTTTCACATCCTCCACAGTGCATCTGTTACTTTGGCAGCAAGTTTCTGTTGGTTTACTGCCCGACCACTGCATTCCTGTTGCTTTGTTTTGTATTTGTTTATCAGCTCTAAGTTATACCCCCTAGTCCTTGTGTTGGAAGTGACAGCAAACATCAGATTGCTATCTGCTTCCCCTGGCCATATCTGGTTCCTTTGGCCTGTCATTTCCCTCAGGTCATCTCTTCTCCAGGCTGAGAAGTGCTGCTATAACCACTTGTTCCTCATCCAGAAACCATCATGGACATATGATTATCATCGTTGCCCTGAACTTTTTGCAGGTCAATAGTATCTTTGCTAAGATGAGAGGACCATAAGTTCACTGTTAAGTAGTTCATTCTTAAACCCTTTTTTAGCATCTCTTGCGTGTACTGAAATGTGTTGTCCAGGCCCTAATGAAGGACAGCCACGTGAAGATACACTGTTTTATTTAATGGCCAGGATTTCAGACTCTGAAAGACTCTGTCTTTCATGTACCAGAGACAAGGCCCCTGCTTATCCTATCATGAACAGGCCAAATGCAGGAGAAAGAAAAAAATAAGCAAACAACAGGGAAACAATGTAATATGAAGCATTTCGGTTGAGAGTTTTTAGATTTGAAATTAACAAAATAAGCCTTTTACCTCTGTATTGCAGGAGGGGTCACAGATATATAGGTAGCTTAAGGGATCATCATACTAGCCAAATAGGAGGTAATACATATTGTCTTCACCCCACAATCTGTCTTTTTCAAGTTGTTCCAGGAAGTAATTAATAACAAATAGTTTGTTTTAAAAGACAGTCTTAAAATTATTCCAAAATAGCTCAGGTTTATGTTATTATTATTGTTAATATGTGCATTTCTTTTATAATGTCCTTTTCAGTCTCTTCTGCCACTGTGTTCTAACAACACCACCAGCAATGTTCTGAAATTTTACTTTTGAGATTCTTTGCACGCTATGGTCCTGTTTACTTCTAGCTGTAAAAGGGGAATGTTTATTTTTTAAAAACAGGGAACTGTTTATAACTTCAGTTTTAAAAGTGTCATGAAAGTACTTCTGTTCATGTGATTTTAAATAATCTGTGTATAATCAACTCCCTTTCAATATCTGTTAATTTTTTTATTTAATATGATTTAAATAAAAATTATATTTTGATCTGCAGCGAACATAATTTCAGCAAGGCGAATAATGAACTTTTGTAAATTTTTATTAATTTTACGTTGTATATCTCAACACATTTTAAAAACCTGATGTTTTCTTTTTGAAATTCTAATTGTTCTGCGGGTTTCTATTTTACTAGCTATATATGAGTTAGTTTGTTTTAAAATTGTGGTCTGAATTAACATGGAGCCAGAGAAGGAATAACACAAATGCATTTTGGCTACCTCACTATCATGAGTTTGTCAGTCAGGACTAATCTAATAGGACATGGTATTCACGTGGAGTTGACCTAGAAAACAGTATTCCTATTGTGGGCCCATTTAAAATTTCAGCTACAGCTTTTGAAATTAAACTCTTTCTTGGCTAAGTGGTCCACCAGAAATCAGCACTTGCCTCATCACTGTGCAGCCTGGAGACAAAGCAAGATATTAAAATAAATTAATTCACTGTGCAAGAGAAAATTAAATGTATTTTAAAATATCTATTTGAAAGCTGGGAGCTTTTCCAGTGCGATAACTGTGGGAAAAAAATTATCTATCAAAACTGTCAGTGAGAATCAGCTGAAACCTGGAAAGTGCTCAAAAGCTTTCAGCAAACTTCGCTTGCAATTTGCCTGGAGGAAGCAGAACCTGACAGGCATCCAGCGAGGTTGCGCCAGCAGCCTCCTGTGCCCGCGCTGCTGCTCGCTGCTGTCCCTGCTCCAGTACCTCCTCAGTGAAATGAAGGCTGACAAATATGTTCACTTGTAGTCTCTCGTGTGGTACATCTGTCCAAACAATGGGCAGCATCCTTTGTAAGGGCAGGCACTGGCATCCTCCGTGGTGATGGAGTGACCAGGGCAGCTGATGCGATGGGTCACAGCCCAGCAGGGCAGGGTGCGCTCACAACTTCCCATAGCAGCAACAGCTGTTGGTGCTCCTGCAGGATCAGGCTGTACCTGCAGGGCTGGGTGAAGGAAAATATGGTACACGGGGGGATTTCCATAAATGCACAAAGATTTGGGGTTGAGAAGTGACTGAGGAGGATGAACCTTTATGGCTCAAGGGTTGCAATCATATTTTCTGGGTGCCTCAGCCAGGGTGCCCGGCCACTCCAGTCTAGATGGATGAGCAGCAAAGGGTGACTGGGTTCTCTGCTGCTAAACCTGTGCCTAAAGTTAGGTGGTGTGGAAAGGCCTCTTCAAAAATGTCTGAGCCTGCCAACATTTGCATTTTATTTGCATTTGGAGGGGTTGCATAAAGGAGTAAAATTATACAAATGCTTAAGGATTGGCATGGGGAGGGTCTTAAGCAATCATGGAGTATTCTGATTATTATTTATTAGCCCCCAAACCCAGGTTTTGGCAGGCACAGATTTTAGTGTCTGATTATTTAGTTTGCTGCCACCTTATATGGAAATGCCATTACTGATTATAATCATAACGCCTCGATCTTTTGTAGCATTTCTTGCAGATGTTTCTCAAAGCCTGTTAAAAAAGAAAGTCAGGGCCACAGTGACAATTTCACACATAGCAAAACCTTTGCAGATAGACAGATCATTGCTTTTCCGCTGGTGGTAGAAATAACTATTCATGTGTATGCAAGATACTGAAAGACACACAGAGCAAAATAGAAATGATAAAGGTAGGCTTGTATATTATATTGGAGCTAATTAATTGTTATTTATGAGCTAGAAATTAAAATAGGCATGTAAAATCAGACAGAAGATGTGTGAATAGCCATAGACTTTATATGAGAAGCCTGTGATTTGCTAGTAGTGGCACTTCTCTCTCTGATTCCTTAGGGCATGATTTAAGCCTAATGACATCAGCAAGAACTTCAGTTTAGTTCATGGGAGCGGAACTCCCTGGGAAGTGCATTTCAAGTTAAGGTTGAGTATAACTTTAATGTAGTCAGTCACTTTAAAGAATTTTCCCTATCTTGCCTTTTATAGTGTATGCAAAGCAGCCAACATGCAAAATGGTCATGTAAATATTTGCTGTCATGGTCAGATGCTTAACAGGAACTGACAGGTCTATAGGAAAAACAGCCTGAAACAACTAGTTCCAATTAATGAATTGAAACACAGACCTTAGGAAATTATAATACTCTAATGTAGCTCAAGTTTTTCTTCCAGCCTTCCTAGACTTTATTTTCTTTCCCAATTCTTCAGATTATAATTGTGGAAGGTTTTGGACTCGGAAAGAAAAAACCACACACCTCTTATTTGAAATGTTTTGTATCAAAAGAGCAAAAGAAGCTAAACAATGATATTGACATATCAGAGCTTTTTCTGTTTCATTTATTGTCTCTACAGGATATGTGAAAGGCAAGTATATGAAAGAGTGAAATATGTGACTTCCCAGGCTAGCACCTGTGCCCACAATTACTGTTTACTTAAGAGTTTTTTTCTCCTATAATAAAAGGTCTTGTGTGTACCTGAAAAAAATGCTTCCAAGGAGCAAGATCCTATTTAGTACATACTGTCTCAACAGAGGCACATTCTGTCTGCCACCAAAAAGCTGATGTGCAGGATATTTTAGATGCTGTGTCACAGTGGAGCTGAATTTTGTTGCAACAGGTTGTATCAGCATGGATCAAATGGGTTCATTGCAGTGATACTGGAGTAGAAGATGTACAGTGTGCTAAACAAACCCATTAGTTATGTAAGTCTGTGTCTGTCACTGGTATATCTGTTAAATGACTTTTAAATGCAATCTTTATTATTTATTTGCACTGCAGTAATACTAAAGGACCTTGAGTTAAAACAGTACCTCACTGTGTTGGGTAATACATAGTGACAAAATACTCCTATTTCAGAACCTTGCAACATGAATAAATGGGAATGAAAAGTGGTGAAGATAGTAGGAGACGTGGGGTAATGAGTGTACAATCTGGATGACCTGAATAAAGTTATGTCAGTGTGGCAGTGGCTTTTCTCTTTACCCCAAATCATGCCCTCCACAGAGGGTGTAATGTCTTTATCCAGCTCTGCCATCATTTCATATTCCGATTTAGCAGCAGCAGTTTGAACATTCAGCATTTGGTGTCTGCTGAAAGACAGATTTGGAAGATGGAGTAGCTTGTACAGGCCTCCTTCCTTCAGAGGAAAGGTAGGAGGCCAGATGGAGCTGTCCTATGGGTCATATCTAGCACAGGAGCTATCACTTGGATAAGTCTGATCTAATTTTTGTGTTAGGTAAAATTTGTAAGTCTACCTCTAATACAGTAAGTCACACAAACACCAGAGCCTTCCATTTGACATGGGCATGCAAAGGAAAAGAGTGTATTGCAATTCCATGCATTGTAAGAAGTGTAAGACTTTGGCCAAGCAGAGGAGCAGCCTGTGCCTCAGCGCATTGTATTTAGGATTTGCTGCCAGGGCTGACAGCAAGTCCCTAAATGAGGACAGCTCTTGGATTTAATCATTGCTCCCAATACTGTTTATATATTTAGATAGCGATTCTTATGTATAGTTACTATGCTGGGCCTGAGTTCAGATTTGTGTTCCCAGAAGAAAACAATGTCATATCTGTGGTATCATATAAGACTGTCTCTTGTATTTGTTCTTGTTCTCTGTCTCTTTTCTGCATTTCTGGCTACAGAGTACCCAATTCAAACAGGATAAGAGGATAATCACTGCATCAGAAGCTTGGTGATAGCCTGCTGATTAGGGTGCTCTCTTGGGACGATAGGGGCAATGGTCTGAGCAGCTCTAAAGATGGGAGCCCTTCTGGACAATTTTTTAACTACTCAGCTGTTTCATAGGTGCTTGTACCATTGCTTTACCCAATTACCTTCTGTGATGAATAGACCATCTGTGGGTATGAGGGCAGAGAGGTGGATGTTGTTTATCTTGGCTTTAGCAAGGCCTTTCACATCGCTCACAGCCTCCTCGTTGCCACATGGGGGAAGTAGGGGTGGCCTTCAGGGTGTGTGAGTGGCAGCTGGGTTTTAGCTGTGTTCCTCAGGGCTGGGCTCTGGGGCCAGTGATTTTTAACATCAGAAACCAGGTAGTTGGAATGGAGTGAACCACCAGTAGGGTCAAGTCTGACACTAAGTTTGGGAGAGCATTTGATGTGCTGAATGGTCAGACAGCGACTTCACCGGCACCCAGTGAGCCAGAGAAATGGACTAGCAGGAACTTCATGAAACTCCAGAGAGGCGAATGCAGCCTTTCATCAGGAACAGGACAGCCCTGCAACAATACTGGCAAGGACAAGTTGGCTTGGTAGCAGCTTTGCAGAAAGGACCTAGAGTATGACAACAAGGTGACTGTGTGTTAGCAGCATGTCCTCGCAGCAAGGGAAAACTGCATAGCTGGCTATAGGAAAAATTTAGCCAGCAGGTCAAGGGAAGTGATTATCCCCCTCTTCTCACCATTTGTGAGGTTGCACTGTGTCCAGTTTTGGTTCCCCAATATGTGAAAGATAATGACAAATTGGAGTGCGTCTAGGAAATGGCCTCTTGGCATTCTTCTTCTTAATCATGCAAACTAAGGTCTTGGGTCCAAGATCGTGTCTAAAGTAGCTTGTGAGGACTTCACACGAAGTCAGGCTGTTTGTTAGAGCCCACAGAGGTGAGTTTTTGGTGTGGTGCCGTAACCAGCTATGCTCTTAAATGCTGATGGCTCAACCCCTAAATTTGCTACTGACAGTAGTGAACTTTTTAGAAATTAAATACCTTCAGAAGTATTGAAGAGAATTCCTGCTGTAAATACAGAACATTTGGTAAATGGAGCAAAATTACAAAGGCATGCACGGCCTATGTTACTTTAATGCTTCATGGCTATAGATTATTAAAACGGTCCCATTCGGCCCTTGAACACATCAATGGTACCTTGTTTAGTACTAAAAAATAGGGTTTATAAAAATAGTCCTTACTCAAATAATGAGTTTGATACAGTTGATTTATACAGAATGGAAATACAATTAGAAGCTCTCTTTCTTCATATTTATTCAAGAGGAAGAACAAGTATTCCTAGAAATTTAATTGATATTTTCTTGTCTTTTTTGCTTTTGCCCATTTAAAAGTTACTAACAAAAATGCCCCTGTGTAAAGTACTTGACTACAGTGGCCTTAAATGCTTCACATATCTGCATAGTCTTTGGCAGACACATCCTTGGAAACTGTACTGGTCAGCTTCGCACCTTTGGCTGGGAGCCAGCCACGGCTTACTGGCTTCTTCAGAGGTCAGGGGTTCAGCTTCTGGTGGACTAAAGCAGAGCCTGCATGAGCATGTCCTCTGCCTGTGTGTGTGGAGTTCTCTGATTTTGCTGTGCTAAACTGGTGAATGTGAACTGGGGTAAATGCAGCATGGCAGACTCTGTGGGTCCTCCGAAAAATAGCTCTGGTACACATGAAACTTCTTGTTCATCTCATTGAGTTGTTCAGGTACCATTTTAAAAATATTTTTTCATTAAGTATCATAGGGGTTTTGTGTTCTTCCAAGTTTGCTGACATTGTTTTGTCAGTTTGGGGTGTGAAAAAGTTGCGTTGATAGTCAGTTGGGCTTTTCTGTGCAATAGAATGCAATTATTGTCCAGAAGTCATCCTGCCAGAACATTGATTTCCACCTGGGGAACTGGCTTAAACTGAAATGTTCTCTCAGAATCTCTAGATAATAGAAGTAACTGTTCACAGTAGATGGGCTTGCTGATATAGGTATATAGACAAAGTTGCCTTTTGGCAATAGGCTTTTTCACAGGTTTTATCAGGAATCAGATGGGGAAAATACTGGATTTTCTTTAGGTAAAAAAAGTTGTTCATTTTCCTTTTGGTTTTTACTTATTCTTCTTAGCCAGCTGAATGTATTTGTTTGTAGAAAAGTGCTGGTATTTTAGTGGCAGCTAAAACCCTTTATTTTTCATAACACTTTGGTAGGAAATTTATGTGACTAATAAGTTTTCCATCTGTCTTTTTCATTAAGTAACAAATTATTGCAAGTCACTGTAAATAGCAGAGAAGAATGAAATAGCAGTAAAAAGTAGTACTAGACTAAATTAAACAGTTCCTGTTTTTATTGAAATTGTTATCAAACAACTTAATACCTTGAACGAATCTCTTCAGACTATTGTTCAAGAAAAAATAAATAAGTAATTGCTTTTATTCATTAAAATATCTACTTTTTTATTCTCTTAGTACTTGAAGACAGCAAAGTATATTTATAGAACATTTTCTGAATGTGGAAGACAGATTTTCAGGAGGGAGTACTAAGAGAAGTTATTATGAGAGCTTCAGGCTAGAAATACCACAAGGATCATGGCAATGACCTCAGACTAGTTGAAACTGTGTGTGGTGAAATAGGAGAGTTAAGTCTTGAGGGTATGGAAAGTAAGAACTTCATACTGTGGAATTTCTTCCATGCTGCAAGAGTTGTTACTGTAATAAACTTGTGTCTGCATAACTTTGGCAGAATTTGGTGATACGTGTTTGCTTTGTTTATTAGATAGTTGAGGGGAAGAAGGGATGGGGAACAGAGAACAGTATGGGCCTATGCCATCCTTACAGTCTTATATATGACAATTTTGTCAAAAGCAAGGAAAAATTGGAAGTATCTTGAAATCTTGGTAAAAAGAAATTAAAATTTTAAACTGCACTTTTGAGGAAAGGCCCAGCCCCAACAAAAACAGTTGTCATTGAGACTTTAAAGATTATCCTTAGCTTTTAAAACTCATGCAAGTCTAAAGTAATGATTTGACATAAATATAAGTAAGAAATGAGGATGCTTTTTCTCACTTTTGCTTGTTACCATTGCTGCTGACTTCAACATGAGGGAATGTCCAGACAGAGACAGTGACTCAATGGACTTATGGTGGAAGATCAAGCTAAAGCAGCATGAAAAGACAAAGATTGCTCATCTTCTCAAAAAGATACGGTTAACTGATGGTTAGGGGTAAGGAGTGAAACTAATCTAATGGCATTTTCCCCATTTTGGTTATACCTTGCTCTGCACCTTGGATTTCAAGAAAGTCCAGAGCTCCCAATGCATCCAGTTTTTGATTTCTGTAGTCTAACCAGCTTTACTCATACTAGAAATTTTGAAATTGGACACAGAATTTCCAGAGGATACATACAATAGCTGTGTTGGAAGAGAGTAGGAACACCTTGTTCATGCCAGTGGTTTTTGGTTCTGTGGGAAGGTTTCAATACTCCAGCACCCAAGCATCCTACAACAGCCAAATACAGATTTTATCATCAGTTAATAGTCCTCTTCAGCTGGATTAAGGTATTGCCAAATGCCAGTAAGATATTTCAGTGCAGAAATTTGCAAGACATCTTGCCTACACAGAGGGAGTCCTGTAGTTTCACAGAAAAAAACTCATGAACTCAAATGTAAGCTTTAACTGTATTTTATTTCATATCACTGAGGAGTTATTTAACTTTCTGCCTCAGTTTGCTCTTCTTCATTATAAGAGAATTATGTGAGAAATTATATTTTTCCATTTAAAATCCATCATTTGAGAGAATTAACAGAAACTTGTAAAGGTCACAGAAGAGGACACAATCTTGTTTGTTTACTTACTCTTGATTTATGAGGTATTTAACTTTCCTCTCTTAAATAATGAATTTCTAAAGATAATTTTTGTTCTTTAAACAAAGGCAAGTTGTGATTAAAGCTCTTCTAAGTATGTAAGCAGCCCTGCATGGAGATCATTGTTAGCAATATAACCATGATAACGTGGTGCTTAGTCAGGGTCAGGTCAGCACCGTGTTTGCCATGGAGGTGCTGAGTGATGTGAGCTGGGTGGTTTCCTGACACCTGTGTGACGTTTGCTCTTGCCATAAGGAGTAAACCTTTACCAGCTGTAACTCAGGAGTTATGGTCTTATCAGCATGCGTGCTGTGCCAACCCTATTGCGGTTATGCAGCTCCTTGCTCTAGGGCCAGCCTAGACCCCGTGTGTTCAGGTGAGATTCGCCATCACACTATGAGGGCACGTCCTCAGCTCCCAAGTGGGTTTTGCAGCCCAGCAGCACTATCTGAGCTGAATGCCTTTGGGGAACGTGGTGTGTGTGCCTGAGCTCAGAGCTGTGCAGGACTAAAGGCACAGGATGGCTGCGCTGGGCGCTCCAACCCAGCGCTGATGGGCTCAGCCACTCGAGTCAGGTTAACTGTGCACCTTTCATTGCGCTGTGTTGTGTTTCATGCAGAGCATCTCTGAGAGAAATGATGAAATATTTTGCACATCCTGCCACTGACCCTTGGTAAAGAGGCAGCAGAAAATACTGTGTTTTGAAAGAGCTCTGTATGTAGGGAAGGACAGGGCGGTCATGTGGTGTGTTCACAGGATCATCATCGGATCTGGGTGTGATGCTTGTAAACCCTTCTTTGAACGTGTTCTTTCGCCTCTCGGGTATTTAATTTCCCTTCTATAAAGCATACCTCCTTGTTGACAGGAATGTTGTGAAGCAATTTGTTACAAGGCTAATGTTATTAAGGCCTACATGTAAATGTTTTCTGCTGTGGCCTGTGTTTAAGTCTGTGGTCTGTTGCTTGTAGGGTGAAGAACGCTCAAAAATCCCAGAGGTATTTCTGCAGCGAAATTATACTACATGACAAAGGAGATGGCTTAACATTACAGTTTGTGCTGTAGCTGTAGGACAGCGCAGGGCTGGCAGTACCTCAGAGCTCTTGGAAGTGGGAGCCATGGCATTGTCTGACAGGCACTCTCAAAACTGTTGCGTGGTGTCGTTACCTCATTCACAGTCATCTTCATATGTGTTGTCCTACAGTAGCAGGGAATTTCATAGTCCTCTTTGATTTGTGTTCTATAAAAATGGGCACACTCCTCATGTTTCAGGTAAATCCATTGTAACAGAAGCATAAGTAAGTGCAAGAGGGACTTGAGGGTACATGAGACAGGACCATGCCTTGTGTTTAACTGTCTTTCCAGCAGCTTTGCTGTCATATGTTCTGTGCCCTAACAAAAGCCATGCCTGAGTTATATTCTACTTCTTCTTGCTTTAATCTCCATGGGAGTGATTTTTAGCTGAAGGTAAAACACACCTCAGAGGTCCAGCAGCTTCCATGAAGTGGAACCTGTGGGTATTGCCGGTGTTCAGAATTTCACCTGGGCAATATTTTTCTTCCACACAATGTGAATGATTTTAACTAATGGATTTTGAGTCTCTTTATTTTGTTATGTTCAAAAGGGATTTTTAGAAGTGAGCAGTTAGTTCTGTCAAATACGAAATGCCCTAAAGCATTGCTGTATCATGATATGGATCAGACAAGTCAAGAGGAAAGGCGGTAGGGTTTTTTTAAGGGCATGTGATTCAAAGAAGAATTAAGAAAAAAAGAATTTATGATGTCTCTGAAAATATATTTTTTCTATCAAGTGGGATTGGGGCCAAAACATTTTCCAAGCTGTATGTTTAAACTGTCTGTTTTAAGGCATAAAATACCTATTTACTTTGAAAATTCAAGACTCAAGGACAACTGTAATTTTGCTTTTGTGGGAGCATTGAAGCACAGGCACAATCAAGACTGTTCTGCAATGATTTAGACTTGAGTGTAAGGAAGATTTTTCAACTCTGCCACTTGGTCTGTGTTCAGTAGCTCAATATCGAGTGTGGTTTTAATGGTCTGAAATGCAAAACTGGTATTTCTAAATTTTGCATTAACTTTTAAGCTGGGCAGAAAAGAGAATCAAAACCAACTGCAAAGCCTGTCTTTTTAGCTCAAAAAATCTTCTGTTCTTGCCACTAAATCCAAGAAAGTTTAAATGCCAAAGCATAGAACATTCCTTATGTCCTTCATAAGAACTGAAAGCTATCATCAAAAATGAGTATGTTTTTGCATATCTTGGAAGAGTGAAATAAATGCAATCATTAACTTGCTCAATTTTTTTTTTGCAAATATAGTTTCTGAATTCTTAAGTGTGTAGCTGCATAGAATATTTGAGCACTAAAAAGACAATTTTACCTAGAAGAATATAAAGAAATAAATGATGTCTCAAATTATAATAAAAAAGAGATAAATAGTGTAATAGCTCATTAAATATTGGCATTAGAAATAAAAGTTGTAGGAAAACTCCTCTCAAGCTTTGAAAGAAAACTAGTTAAATTTCAGTCTGAAAAAGTTTTTCCAGACAAAGGAAAATGCAAATTTGTAGTAGGATTCATATGGGGTTTGATTGCAATATTAATGAACAAAGAAGTATCAGCTCTTGATAATAATACGAAGATTATGTTAACAGCTTTATTTTACTAAAGCAGCCTAATATTAAATAATGGTTAGGTAATGCTGAGTAGTCTGTTTAGTATTCAGGAAAGTTAACATCTTCCTTCCCTAAGTGCAAGCACAATTATTTACCCACTGATCGTAGGAACATCTGACTGTTTGTGCCTTCCTCTATAGCAATTATGGACAACATAAGGACAAAAATACTAAAGACTAAGAGGAGAGAGGGCTCATCTTTGCTTGAAATGCCTTCTCTGCTTTTCATTAATTGCCTTTGTATTCTAGGAGCTCAGCTTTTCCCATTGCTTTTGCTCAGCGTGTGTATCTCAGCACCATAAACTGCCCATCCTGTCGCTGATGACTTTCACGTGTGAATCACTGACTTACCATATAAATTTTGTGGTTTGCTGAGATTTGCTGATGCCTAATGGTAGCTGCACTGAGGGCCTTGTGTTCCCAACCCTCCTGAATAAACTGGTCGGGGGAGAACAACATTACAAAGCATCTACACTGCAACCACTGTGGTGAATTCAGGTTGTGTAAAATGCTCTGCCAGGCTTTAGCAGAGTTTTAGTTATTGGTCGATGCAAAGGCCTAGCAGCACAGAATCTTCCCAAGACTGGAGAGAATCCAGCAGAGGGTCACAAGGATTATTAGCCTGGTTGGAGCCTCTTTGCTCTGAAAGGTTGAGAGAGCTGGGACTGTTCAGCCTGGAGAAGAGAAGGCTCAAGGGCAGTGATGTCATCAATGTACAAAAGAACCTGAAGGGAGGGGGCAAAGAAGAGCCAGGCTCTCTTCATTGATGCCCAGTGAGAAGGCCAAAGACGATAGTCACCAAATGAAATGAGATTCCCTCCTAATATCAGGAAACCCTTCTTCACTGTGAGATTGACCAAGCACTGACACAAGTTTCCCAAAAAGGCTGCGGAGTCTCTGTCCTAGAAGATACACAAAAACTGTCTGGACGAGGTCCTGTGCAAGTGACTGTAGCTGTCCCTGTTTGAGTGGGGTGGGGGTGGACGAGATGACCTCCAGAGGTGCCTTTCAACCTCAGCCATTCTGTGATTCTGTGATCTGCCATCTTTTTACACCACTGCGGAAGCTGTACTTGCTCCATCTCATACAGACAGCAAGACAGTACAAGTGTTTCCCCCTGGGACAATGCAGCGTTGTACAGAGACACCTGAGGTGGCTCAGAAAGAGCACAGTGCACTCAGCTGGGCTTACCAGTCCCCATTTCCTTGTATCCAAAGTGGTTCAGCTGAACACTTGCTTCTGAATCTACTCCCTAGTGCTGTACATTGCAAGAAATTGGTTCGTTTAGTTGCAGTCCTGTGGCAGCTTGTTTCCTGCTGTGCAGGTCCTAGTAAACTTTCCCACACTGGAGATGCTCATGAGAAGACCTTTTGGTTTTCTTTAGGAGCCAGGCCTAGCATGGTTAGAACTCAGGAACACCATCAAGTCCAGACTGATTTCTTCTGTTGATTGAGATGGCTCTTTCTGAGTGCTTTAGTCTTTGGAGGTCGCAATGGCGTGGGACTGGGCTGTAGCAATGCTCATCAGCCACACTCATGCAGTACTGGCCAGTGGAGTGCAGGCACCTGCTGGTTATACAGGAGTCAGCATAGGCCTGGCAAGGCCAACACAGGCATCATGAAAGAGGTACTTCTTATACCTTCACTCAGTCCCTGGTCTGTATTATTCATGTTTCTTTCCATTATTGAGCACATCACAGCCTTGCATTCCCTGAAAATAGCTGTATCAGAAAGGAGTGAATAAGAATGTCCATATTTTGCAATTTGCCGTCTAAGATTACTCATATTTCTCCCTGAGTACTAAGCATGATTATTAACAGTGCTGTGCAACTGAAAGGTTCCTAAATTGCTCGTTTTTGTGAGAGACCTCAGTTTTTCTCCTAGCAGGAGTTTCACCTGAGGGTTTATGCTATATAAGGCCAGCAAATTGAACTGTGAATATAAAATGCTTTGTGCTAAAATGAAAATCTTGGTTTTATTGATAAGTGTGAGGTTAAAGTGCAAAATTTATATATAAGGAAAGCTGGGGCCTATAAAAGGATCAATTTCTTCCTCAGCTACTTTTTAAAAAAGTACCTTGTGATTTACCAACAACTTCCAATACAGATCAAACTTGGTGTGTTTGAGATCTTCCATTAGGATTCCTAAGGTAAACTTCTGATTTATCTAATTGAAGTACAGTAAGAGGCATCTCAGTATTGGGACTAGCACATTTATCAAGGCAGAACCATATCATTGTTCTGTGCGCTATTCCAATAGTCTGTTGAAGAGGAAAATGGCACATGTGCTTTATTTTTTAAAGAGTGTGAGTTGGTTTTTCTCTTCTCATTATGGGCTTGGTCTGTGTTCCACATAGACTTTGAAACCGGATCATTACTGTGCACTTAAGAATATGTACCTTCCTATTATGTTTGCTTGCAGGTGTATTGTATCTTCAGTATGGAGATGAAACAAAGCAGTTGAGGATGCCGAATGAAATCACAAGCACAGACACAATTCGTGCCCTTTTTGTAAGTGCCTTCCCCCAGCAGCTGACAATGAAAATGCTGGAATCGCCCAGTGTCGCCATTTACATCAAGGATGAGAGCAGAAACATATACTATGAATTGTGTGATGTGAGGTAAGACATGGAATTATAGCTACTGGTTTCACGAGTTTGGGTGGTTTTTGTTTTGTTGTGCACTTATAGAATAGAAAGGAGTGGGGTTGATAAATATCTGACAGAGAGTGGCCTGACACATAAAGGCATCTTCAGTGGTATCTGAGTAATCCAGGAGGTCTGGTCTGACAGTGCCTTCAGCTATAGGTGCAATATCCATTGCACAAGCCACTGATAAGTGGCATGCCTTGTTGAAATATTTGTATAACATACAAAGGTTCACATATTTAATATGTTTATTGAATTTTAACAGAGACACAATCATTTAAAATACAGAATACACAATAAACATTTACAGGAAAGTTGGGTGGTTTCTTTACTGGGAGTGCAAAGCCAGGTCTCATGAGCCTGAAATAACAAACATGAACGTCACTGATGTCCTCACAATAGTGCCAGTTGTGCCATCTAACATAGCCAAAGCTCTGTGGCACTGGTGACCACTGCTGCAGTCCCACCACCTTCCTGTTTTACAGCAGGATACAGCAACTGATGCAGTCACTTCCCTTCACTAATTCAGAGCTTGGTCAATAAATGGTTCACCTTTCTATCCTTTATTTTGTGGGAATGCAGCTTCTTAATTAACCAGATTTCTTCAACAGACGTTCCGGGGTCTCAGTGTCCCCAGAAAGTCCCAAATCATGCATAAATAAAGCTCTCAGGTACACCTCAGATATGTTATACTTTATAAATAAACTATGATAAAAATGGACAGAGGAGCATAAAAAGATGAAGGAGAAAGCACAAAAGCTGTCGCTCTCTGCTTGTCTGCCACTAATGCAGGAAAATTATGTGGTGCAAGAAAAGTGTACTGTCCACTTCTGCCTTGTTTCTTCTGGAGATCCTATGGCTGAGGTGTTCCTCCTTACGCTGCAGTAGAAGGAGCAAGTTGGAGCTTTTCTAGCCCTTCCCCATCCAATTCCCCCATTCCTGTTCTTAATCTTTGAACAGCACCACACTCCATTTTCTCACCTCTGTCTTGCTTTCCTCAGGCTGTTTGTCCAGTGCCTTGTCATTAGCCAGTCTCTTGGATTTCAGTTTCTTTATAATCTCATCTGCTTTGCAGACTGCCACACCCCTCTTTGGCCACTGTAATGCCTACATGAAGACCCATCTGATTTTTTTCATCAACATCACCATCTTTCAACATGTACCCAAGTTTCTTATACATCAAACAGTTTATTCACAAGATCAGATCAACTGATTGGATCACGATAGGGGTTACTACGTCTCCGTTGCCAAGTGCATTATTGCCAACCATCACCTAGCCCATGGGCTCCTTCTCTCTCCCTTTATCCCTCCATCTTCCCTTGAGTTTCAGACTAACAGTTTATGACTTCATCTCCTCCCTGCCCCTGAGAATGCAGTTGTTGATTATCTTAATGCCACTCCACCTTTTTTTCCCTTGCTCCCATTGCAGGCGTCACTCTGCCAGCCTCAGGTCTGCCTCAGTCCCAACATCTGCTTCCTCTGTTCCTATGCCTGTATTGTAGAGCATTTCTAGAGGAAATCCCACAACCCAGCTGACTTCCTCCATAACAAAATTCCCTTCAGTTCACCCTTCTCACTTAGGAAACCTCAGAAATTCCAGGTTAATGGAGTCCATAACATACACTACCAGCTGCATTTTCACCACCTTTAAATGATTTCCTCAACCATTTCTCCATTTCTATCCCTTACTCTTCACAAGATCTTGACAGTGTCTCCCCTCAGAGAACAGATGAAATAAAGTATCCTTTTTCTCTCCTTTATTTGCCATGTCTTCCTTCGATCCTCTTCTTTCTCTCCTTTAAACACAAGAGTTTCAGTCAGCTCTTTAAGCTCTCCATCTCCCTCAGAGGCTGCTCCATGTTCTTCTGTGCCTTGCGTTAGGCCATCATACTCCTTCCTCTTTTTTCTTTTTCTTTTGCTCTTTTGCTCTTTTTCCTTTTTTTTTTTTTCTCTTTTTCTTTTTTCTCTTTTTCTCTTTTGCCTTCTTTTTTTAAAATTTTTTTTAATCATTTGGGACAAAGCCCTTTCTACTTAAGTCCAGTCTTTTTCTTAAAGTGATTCAGGGCTCTGCATCAGGTGTAGACTTCAGATTTTTGCTCCAGAACATCCCTGTTGTACAGCCTTTCCTTTCCTATCACAGAGAGAGAAAACACTCATGTAATTCTTCAATTTTTTAATAGCAACTGCTGTAATTGTCTTTTCTTGGCAGTTGTCACAGGTAATAGGTAATCTTGCTTGCTCTTACCCATTCAAATGAAGCAACAAAGATCCTTCTCCTAGTTTGACAAGCAGACTGTTCCGCATGCATTTATTTTTCACTTGTCCTCTCACTGTATCTTCTCCGTCTCATTAAGCCACTTGTCTTCGTTATGAGGGATCCTCCAAGCCCACTTCAATGCTACTTTTCATTTCTTGTTGAGTACCAAGTGCCATCTGCTTCCACTTGGTGAATAATGACAGTTTGAATTCTACATCTTTAATTTTCAAACAAGTGCCTTCCTGCTCTCTCAGGCAGCCCTCTAACGTGCTTGGAAGGTGTCCTCCACAGACATCTGCAAAGCCACTGCGTTGGTCTCCTTCCCACTCTCTCTGTTGCACTGCCTACTCAGAGCATGCCTGTGGTTCCAGGATTTGTTTATTGCTCCTCTGGCTGAGAGACTATGATCTTCTGAGTTCTTTTTGTTCCCTTATCTTCCTGCAGCTATCCTGTTGTCTTCTGCGACTCCTGTTCACCTTGTAAGCTGGTGAAGAGGTTGTCTTCCTGGGGTGTTTACACAGCACACGCAGATCAGTGAGGCCTTTGAACATG
Source organism: Callaeas wilsoni (assembly GCA_013398955.1). Taxonomy (NCBI): domain Eukaryota; kingdom Metazoa; phylum Chordata; class Aves; order Passeriformes; family Callaeidae; genus Callaeas; species Callaeas wilsoni. Next base: position 192,843 of record VWPU01016745.1, on the reverse strand, counting down.
CCAAAGGCGTCTGGAAGCTACAGTAATGCAAATTATAGTAATAGTAAAAGTACAGTAATACATACTTGTTATCAGTAATGTTTATCTTAGTATAGCAACATGAGGTGAAATACATTCATATCAGAGATCAAATGCCTAGTATTTTGGTGCTTTGCCTTGCAGCAATGTTTTACTTTAAAGTGTCGTGTTTCTACAAGAAATATTTATGGAAAATGCTTTTTGAAAAATTCCAGTTGTTTGAGGTACTACCTCATAGCCATCAGACAGAAAAGACAGCAGATAAAATGTATTTAAGTGAATAATATGCCATTTTTTGAACGGAAGATGATAGAGCTTGCTTTGTATCGAGAAGAACATAGTCCCAAGTCCGAGGCAGACCATAGTAACTGAGACTCCCAGAGCAGCTCTCAAAGCAAAAGGGTCACATTCGCAACATGGAAAACAGTTTATGTTACCATAAATAATTGAAGAACTTGAACTTGCCACAACGTAGCTGTTTTCCTATGCAGTCTACAAGTAAACACTCATAAACACTAAACTTCTCATCAGCCCTCCAGTACTTAAACACAAGACACTGATCTGTCTCTTAAGCTGCGGGGTTTCTTTAATAACTGCTTGACATCTACAACAGCAACACAAGTTCCGACTAGCTACCCATTCAAAGCAATCACTGACTGTAATATGACATTGTAAGAAAGAAATTGGACCTGCCCAACAATCCTTCCCTTCATTTTTAAATTATAATGCAAGCGATTAAGATCAGTTCACTAGACTTGTAGCTGCACCTGGAGGAAAGGAATTCAGTCACATATGTAAGTAAATCCTGTAGAGATCACTACAGGGAAATGAAAGGAATCGCAGCTTTGAAAGGATGTAAGTGAGCATAGATTGGAGGCTTTGCTACTGATTAAATGTGAACCAGAAATCAGCAGAGCTCAGGGCAAGTGTCAAAGCCATAAAATTACTGGAAGGTAGGTCTTGGAACAAAATAGAAACCTGTCATCTCTTTCCTAAATGTAGTCGTTAAAAAATGAACTAATCAATGACGAAGTGTAGAGTCTGAATAAAACAAAAGTATTCTTGTAGGGCTTTTCATCTAAGCTATTTTTGTGTAAGCTTTCATCAAACTTTTTGCTAAATTGTTTCCGCAATACTTACTTTTTCCCTTTAAAAACTGTCTTCATAATAGATAAAGTTTAGAGGAAGAATTTATCTACTACCGAATTTTTGGCTTTTGTGGATTTTTTTTTCAGCTTTGTGAACAAGCTGTTAATTAAAATTTCCTCAAGAATAATTACAGTTAGAAAGACTGCTTTTCTTTTGATATTCTTGCTTCTTAGAATAGCAAAAATTTATGTGGGCTGAGTGCACAATAAAACATGTAAATATTAACTAAATCCTTTTTGAGTGCTGTGTAAATATTGAAGTTCTATTGTCTTCAAAGTGTTTTCACTCTATGGCAGGATCTTGAAAGAAACTTAACACTATCTAATTTTTATGGGTGTGGAGTTCTAGTGAAAGAATGATACTTCCCATGGGAAAGAGAATCAAAGTAAGCTTTTGTTTGTTTGTGTGTGTCTTAGTTATGGCATTTACGTTTTGCTTATAGATCGACTGCAGACCTGCTATGTTTGTCTGTTACCTGAAACTTTCAGGCAACAAAGTAAATAAAACTGCTTTCATCTGTTGTCATTCCTGGTTCTTTTAATTCCAGGAATATTCAAGACCGATCTTTCCTTAAAGTTTACAACAAGGATCCTGCACATGCATTTAATCACACTTCCAGAGCTGTAAATGGAGATAGAAGGGTAAGTACTGGTGCTGCATTTATATTCTTTTTTCCTCCAGCTTTTATGCTAAATGTTTAAACTCTGAAATGTATTATGTACACAGCAATTGAGAAAATCAGGGGTATATGTATGACACATATACAGAAAAGGAAATAAATAGTGCTTGTTGCAATGTGTTTTAACTGCTTTTCTTTTTCCAGTTATTTGCCCTGGGCATTAACTGGTTTTTTGATCTTGTTTAAATGCAATAAAGCATGTGAAGCAAAACATAGCCTTTAATTATGTATTTTGTGACACAGACAGTACTCGGACCTTTTACAGCTTCCTATTCTGTGCTTCCAAACCCTTTACAGTGAAGTGTGGCATGGTGTTAGTACACTCCAACAAAGTTTCGGCAGGGATTGTTTCCTAGTGGCTGAGCAGATGTACCTCACTTGAAGTCCTCTGAAACTCTTTGCAAATGATAGTTTTGGATAGGAAATTGTGATAAATGCCCATTGTGGTATAAATAATTTTGTCTTTTTCTAAAATTTTCTACCTGCATTGAAAAAGGATGAGTATATTTGTATTTTCAGGTGAACATTTTGTATTAAGAAACTACAGAGAATGCATTTGAAACATTTGATTTCTCTCTCTCACTGTGTCTGTCTTTTGCTGCACTGTTACCTCCCACCTTGGTGCCAAGAGGGCAGGAGATGCAGCTGTGTGGCACCTCTTCCACCATGTTACCTGCAGCTGGTGTTGTAGTAGAGGGTGGTGCTGGCGAGCTTACACAACCTCATCTCCTCCCCACCCATCCCAGGTCTGTCCGCAGGAAACGGTGCAACCAAATTAACTCGATGGGGCCAGAAGAGAATGCCACTACTGTCCTACCTGCTTTGTGGCTTTTATGTGCGTTCCAAAGCTGATTTAGCTGTGCAGAAAATTTCCTGTGGAGTGATTTCCTTAATTGTGCATTTGCTACTTCATTTCATTATCAATTCTGAGCATGTCTCACTGCTTTGTTACTAATATTTTGTGTAAATAGTTCTTGTGTTTCAACGGTTTAAGGCCACAATATTTTAGAAAGATTGGTATAGTTTGTTTACAGGCACTATTCTCAACCACCTCTCATTTATGCACTTCAGTTATAAAATCGTCCTTTGGATAGGTCAGAAATCTAATTATTTGATTTTTCACACTGCTGCACACAGAACATGAGGAAGGAAATGGATGTGCTTCAAAGGGAAGATGTGATAGATTTTTGTGTATTTGCTAACATCCTGAAATTCTTCAGTTCTAGTTATATTCCTGTGGCAGTAACTGTATGTATCCAATACATCTCATTCATATTCAAAGGCATGACATACTGTCATTGTGCAATTTGACATCAATGCTTGTGACTGTGACTTTATAAAGTTACGTTATACTGTTCTTGTTCCATGTACAGTAGATGCTGAAGGTATATACTGTGACTTTATTTGTGTGTTCCAGGCCTGTTTGATGGTCCTATTGTAGTTAACTACTTATATTTGAAAGTAAGTTACTTCTTTGGCTCTCTTCCAGGCATTTACTGCCTAGCAGAGTCGTTTTAAACACAGGTGCTGCCTCTGTGCAAAAACTGCAATTATTTGAGTTGCTTATTTTAAAATCCTATGTTTTACAACAGATACGCACACTCAACATCTCCTGATTATGTCTGAGTTAGCAGCTTTTGGCCATAGCTAAAAAATAATCGTGACACCGTGATGACCTTTGCAGAGGTGGTGTTTTCATGGCAGAATATTGTATTTTACTTTACAGAAATGCAAAGAGGCCATTTTTAAATTCTGTGCATCCAGCAAAAGAGCTATTTTCTCATTTGGCTTTTGCTTTGCGTTGCCAGATTTCTTGTCTTTCTGGTCTGAGAGGTGAAGTCAGAGCCAGGATGTTCATAGGGGCTTTGTGGAGAAACATGCAAAAAGTCTTCCCTTTGATCTATGTGATCTTCTGCACTTCAAAGTTATGAGCATGGAAACAAGTGATTTCTTGAGCTCCAGAAATACTGAAACCTGTTTTTCTAAGGATGTATGTCTTTTGGTTGGGTTTTTCCTTATGCAGCAACACTCAGGTCCTAACTGAGGCTTTCCCTAAAGTAATAACACTCTCCAGTGGTCATCCTCTGGAGTCTGAAAAGCTGGAGCCCACACTGCAACTTTTCCTCTCTTTGGCAGAAGTGCAGTAGGATCTTCTGTCAAATCTCCAATTCGGAAAAATTTATAGGGACGTAATTGTCTTACGGTTTCTACTCATTGGTTAAATCTGGTTGAAATTTGCCTGGGGATTCACAGGTTATTAGTTCAGCAGAAAAAAACCACCAATAACCAGATGGATTATTTATCCCTCTTCCTTTAGCAAACCAGAGTAAAGGAGGGATAAATGTGAGGGTTCTAAGTGAAAACACCTACATTTTATGTACTGGTATTGCAGAGTACCCGTAAGATTGTAGAAAAAGCTTTGCTTCTTATGTCTCCTTTTATGTGTGCAAATCTTTGTATTAGACAAATTGATGTTCATCAATTTCATACAATATATGAGTGCTAAATTCACTACAGTGGGAAGGAGGGAGTGTGTGCTTGGCATCATGTTTAACTGTTTCAAAATACCTACAGAAAAGCAACTGATTGTCACACCATTGAAAAACAGTATTTAGAATATCATGAATTAGTCATCGTAAGAATATTTTTCCACGAGTGTGGTTGTATCTCCTGTCATCTGTGAGTTAAAGCTTTATTTTCTTGATGATTGGGAAAGTTTTGCCTTTACAGATTTTTCTACTGTTTGTATTCTTGTCCCTTTGGAATGTTTATCCCTGGGTTTGATGATGTTCAGGCTTCTATTCGTGTACTTTATAATAATTTCCATGTAGCTGGCCCAAAATAATCTAAAAAAAGTAATGTTAGCTGCCAGCTTGAACACCTGTTTTAACTACCAAACAGATGTGAGACCTGTATAAGAATTGGCAGTAACACTTGAAGTATTAAGTATTATCCATATGGACAAGAAGATTCAGAATGTGCAAGAAGAATGTAGGATCTGTAACTTTCAGATCTTCTATTGAACCATTCAGCTTTCATGTCCGTTAATTCTAATTTTTCTGCTCTTCTTTATTTCATGCTTTTTTCTGAGTGGGTTGTGTTTGAGAAAAGGGAATTGGCTGAGGGTTCAAGCAAGCTCTAAAGAAGAGTTTTTCTTGAAATCCTTCAGAGTGCCTTGCTTGCTTACTGGTATTGGCCACTTGCATCTCAAAGAGCATGGTCTGTTTGACAGGTCTGCCATGTTGAATGCTGCGAAGTAAGAAGTAGCCACATAGTGCTGTCTCACTGAATATTTGTGCGTGTGCTCTTCCTTTTTTATTTTTCCTTTCCCAAAATGTACATTGTAAATCTGCAACAGCTGGGTTTTTTTGAAATTTGTATCTTCACATTGCTATCTTTCATTCATTTATTCCTTCACCTGAGCTTGTATAATTTATCAGCACTTTCTAGCTCTCAGTGCAACAATACTTTCTTCTGACAAAGTACCATCTTACGAACAAATGTTTAGATGGTCTGTTTATTCCCCCTGGCGTTGTTCTGAATTCCAGTGTCAATGCACGTACACAGCTATGCTGCTCTGTGCTCTTAGAGTTACCGTTTGTGATTTGTGTAGGTTGGAAGGGGAAGGGCCCAGGCTGGCACTCAGTCAGCCATGGTGTTTAGACTGAAGGCCAGGACATGACAGTAAAGAACTGACAGTGGGGTTTTATGTGTTGCTGAGTGAATTGAGTTTCTTTGCAAGCATCACACATCCTTCCATCCTGGGCTGTTGAGCTGAAGTGATTCCCGCACTGAATGTGCGCAGCGTATTTTCTATCCTCGTTCTCTACACCCTCCTTTTCTGAAGTGGCTAAAGGCTAAAGAAAGCTAAATTATAATCTCACCCTTCTGTCATAGAAACTGGTCAGTGTTTCTGGTGGCACAGCTGGATACTAATAATGTTGGCTTATGCAGTGGTTTGTTTTGGGCTTCACCTACCAGCCAATTTTGAGAACTGGGAGGGAGTTTTTACTTCATAAGAAACTAGTGGCTATTTTGCTTGGCAGTCTTTTTCTTCCAGTCCACCTGCCCTGAAGTCTGTGGGGTACACTTTATTTTGAAGTGTCCTAGACCTACCATGGTTTTGCTTAATTCTCTGACTTTCATAAGATCTCTGCTGAGTGAGGTCAAAATATCCAAAGAATGCTTGTTGTGGCTGTTGCTGTATTGAGGTATGCTTTGAGGTGTTATGGATTTTTTTTTTAGAGACTGTTTCTTCAAGAAAGAACAATTAGGGCAAGTTGAGTCAGAGCTGAGTTGGGGCAGTGCAGGGTACCTGGAAACTCTACATTTTACGGGAGTTAGAGTGGCAAAAAGATGATAATGTTCCTGACAGCAATGGGGGTTTTGGCTGCCAGGGTGAGAGGAGTTAAAATGAGTTGTGTAGGAAAATGAGACAGACGTTTGGTAAGGTGGGTAAACTTGTGCTAAGTAGCTTTTATTATTGAAATTGCAGTCTTTTCATTTTTCCCCTGAAAGTGACTGGTTTGCAGGCTGCTAACATTTTAACTGTCTAGAGCTAGATTCAATGTGTGAGCTTAAAAATACCCTACAAGTGTTAAAAACCCTCAAGCAACTGCCCAAGAATTTAAGGCATCCAAGGAGGCTGAAATTCAGTGCTGCTTTGCAGAAAAGATAGAGAAATAATAAGAGCAGAATAATTCTGTGTTCTGAAGGTACCTGTAAACATACATCCAACTTCTTTAACTTCTTTTCATTGGATAGTTTATGATCTTAACATCAATAAACATAAAAGCTGCAAATGCTGCCACAGTTATATCTTCACATTGCATACTACAGCTAAAAAAAATAAGAGCTCTTTGCCCTACATAGAGATATTTAGAACAAAAGTATTTATTGGAAAACAATTCAAGCAATAAATTGGGTGAATGCTTTTTAGTGCTAGGATGCCTATAGGACAGCATTTATATAAGTTGCCATGTGTTTACCTTACTGATCCTATTACTATAAAACTTTGTTTCCTTTTGGGAAGAAAGACAAAAAAACAAAACGAAAAGGCAATTGCTAATACCTCTATTATCTGATAGAGACCTTCCAAATGATACAAATCTCATCTCTCCTGCTGTTTTGCTGTCTGCTTTTTCTAATGCTCTTTTTGTCATTGAGAGGTTATGACAACATAAGCCATATTGTATTTATAAACATCACGTGTTTCCTTGATATGACTTGCGGTGTCTGCCAAACAGAACACATGGAAGAAACATTTCTCATTAGCTCAGCATTGGTTTTGGTTATGCTGATTTCCGGGACAGGAAAAATGCCTTCCTTACTCAGATTTAACTTTCATACAGTAGAAAGAAAGCCTCTGAGTGTCCATGGAATCTCTTGCGCAGAGACGCTGCAGCTCTTTTAGGCCACATACTTTGTCTGATGAAAAGAGAAAAAGAGGTTTATTTTAAAGAGCAGATCTAATGGCACATATTGCTGAAACTAATTCTGAATTAAAATACCTGCCAAAGTCATCTAGAAACAGAACTCACCAAGAGATGTAAGGTAAGATGTTGCTTATAAATAATGAAGGATATATATAATTACTTTATTATTTTTTATATTTTCCAAACTAAAAGACATTTTCAGATTAACTGTGAATTTAAATCAGAACAATGAAAACTGTTTCTTCTTCCTTCAGCTGTGTGAGAAAATAAATATTTAATTGCTCTTTAAATCACCAAACTCTACTCTTAGATATTATGTCTGGTTTCAAACTTACATATTGAACATGAACAGTTATTTTCCAACTTGTTACAAATCTTGCTGAGATCTGAACAAAATATATAAAAGAAGTCTGTGATGTTCTGGATTTTCCTTTTACTGATACAAATTTTACTGCTTTTGCTTTGAGTGGATTTTGAGTAGTTACTAATTATTTATGCAACTACAGACCTGCAGGTACCGAGGAGTACCTGCATCAAATCAGTCTATGATGAAAGACTGTAAATGTACCTGTTCTCTTTCATTCATGTGTCCTTTGATATACGATACCTACTGCTGTGCAAAGCCTAAATTAGTGAGAAAAAGGATAGAATTATAAAGAAAAAAAATTACTTTTATTTTAGCTACACATAAAACTAATATATTAATCTCAAATGTTTTCTAGCCCAAAGCTGTTTTGTTTAAAGATACAGATCCTGCGTTACAGTTGGATGGATACTGCACTGTGGCTTTTTTAATATGATGGCTTTGTGCTTTTGTGTATTTTATTTATTTCACAAACATTAGGAATAGTATTATACGTACGTATAGGGAATATATGTATGCATAAGGAAAATAACCTTGTAGATCTTGTTACTATACCAACATTTTAAAAGACACTTTTTGTTTGTTTTTTTCTTAATTTTCAAATAATGAGACTGGATTTTAAGTTTATATGAAGCTGCCGTTGAAAGAAAGTGTCATGTTCTTAGTATAAAACAGCTCAAGGAACACGAGCTTGCTGCACCCATGCAATAATCTCCCAGTTAGTCCGCGAGGAGTGTCATATGGTAGATATCACAAAGGAGTTACCTGGAGACTCCCAGAGAGTGGAATTTTTAGGGGGAGGGTTATTTCCCACTAACAGGCCTATATTCAAGCTGGTCTACCTTTCATGTTGAGGTTTGCTGAGAGCTTTCCCTGCAGCTGATGAAGTTACTTAAATACAACATATTATCTCTTTTGGGTGAAGGTCTTTCCAGCGCTTCATTAAAACTAGAAATCTTATCTCTCATACATCTGAGGTTCTCAGGCAAAGATTTCGCTGCCTTCAGTGAGAGCTTGCCCTGGATAAAAACATAAGGATTGGATTTGAGTCCATTTTTTATTGTCTACTAGTTTCTGGTTTTATTCTTACTCCACCCCTTTTTACATAATGTTTCCTTGTGCCAATTCTTCAGAAGTTTTGCTCTTTCTTTTTTTTCCCCCTGCTTTCCTTGCTTTTAGTAGAACAGTTTGCACTAATTCAACTGCTTGAAATTCCTAAGTAGCTGACAGAGTCAGATGTTGCTGGAGCTCCCTAAACACATTGAGAGATAATAAAAATGCTCATGGCTGGGACCTCCCGTACGAGGAGGGGAGGTCGTCCTTCACCTCCTTTGTAAACCAGGTAGCTTATCTGAATTGCCAGTCACACAAGTCAAAGTCCAGTCAAGTTTTATGGCTTCCAGGTAGCTTTCCAAATGAGCTGTTACTCAAAGAGTGGTTAAAAATCACTCTTTGAAGGTGGGCATTTTGCTACCATGGTTCCCAGAACCAAGTGAAGTTAGCAACAATATTTCTTCTTCTCCAAACAAGCCATTCTTCTTGTCATGCAGGACCTTAGCTTTTCCAGTAAGTTTTTCACAAATCCAAAATGTGTTAGTTCATGATCCTGTCCCAGATTCTCTGCTTTCCACTGAGCCTTCACTTCAGTATATTATTAGTCATTACCCTTATGAATACTAAAGAAAATTAATTCTGTCCCTATCTTCCTTTTAACAAAGAGGAGTAAACCATTACCTGGTGTTTAAAAGAACACAGTTATACATCTGAGGATCTTGATTCTTCTCCATGTTGGACTGTACTTTTTCTAATAAGGGCTCTGGAAAACTAATCAGTCTTCTGAAAATATGAGCAGTAAAAATATCTTTCCTTGGAAACAGGTTAAGATCTGGGGTTAAAAAAAGCCTCAGCTGGCAAAAGCAAGACAGTTGCAAATATCAGCATGCAATAGGACTCCATGAGAAATGATGTGATGCTGAAATTATTTTTTGTCTGAATATATGCCTTACTTACATCATTGCAAATTTGAACTCCATGTGACTAAGTGAAAAGACTGAACGGGTGTGTTGGGTAAAGGCCTAGTCCCTGTATCACTTAATATTTACTATAGATAGCTTGACCTTTGGGTTAACTAGATTCTTTACTTCAGCCTTGCTGACCAATTTGTATATTTTTGGGATACAAGGAAGTAAAAGGAAAAGAAAATGTAGGATTCAAACAGTGTAGGGAGAAGTTTGTGATCTAAGAAGGCTCTTAGTTGATGCACTGATAGCACTTCTATCATTTCAAAAGACATACAACTGCAAATGCTGTTTGACCTTAGAGCTATGAGCCGTAGTGTGTCTTGGACACTTGCATTGCAAAGTAGTTGAATGTAAGATTTTTCATGACCATTTCTCCTGCCAATACTGCTGACTCCAAAACTCAACACAGCAACTTATTTCTTCTGACTTTCTATGTCCTTATGTTGGAGGAAACAAGTGTAAACATGCTGCTTATGTCTTTTGACTATCAGCTCTGTTTTATAGTATTTTAATATTATTTACATTCTAACCCATTTTGTATATCTGTAATAGGAATTGTATTTTGACTCCGTTTTTTGGTAATGTAAGGTGAGACCAAGGGTTACACTTTCTTTATATTCATTTAACTATATCAACTTGTTCAGTTTTATTTGTCTTCAGTGCAATGAGAAGAGATATAAATATGGAACAAAAATAAGATCTGAGTCGTTAGTACAGGGAGTCAGAAAGCCATGCATTTATTTTGATTTATGAGTGCAGTTACTAAAAGTATTTTTCTTTTAAATAGCAGAAAGCTGATATACAGCATATTTAAACCAAATAAAAATGCTGATCTGTACCAGAAGTGTACGTCTTTGAAACTATTCCTTTTTTGGAAAAAAAAGAGATGACCCCAGCAGTTCTGTGGTGCCCTGAGGAAATGCTGAAATTGAGATTGGTCTGAAGGGTTTGGCTCCCTGCATTGGTGGTGGTTGTCTATGTTATGTACATGGTGTCCTACATCTTTTCAAAGAGAATTGGTAGGGAGGAGGAAATGCTTTCTGCATTTTCATGAATTGCATGACTCTGTTTGTTCTCAGAAAATTCTACCATAAGAAGCGTCAGTGGAAAATCGAAAGAAAGGAACAGTTGGTTTGAAAGCAAAGGCAACAATTGGTTTGAATGCAGCACTAGTTATGAGGGTTGTAATAATGTTAACTTTAGAAAAATAGATCAGTAACAGCTTTTATATATTCAATCCAAACAATCTGAATAGCTTATGAGATGGGTGGGCCATGCTATACTGATGAGATAAATGTGGATATTGGCAAACCAATGATGTAATTATGTAAATCCAACCTTTTTAGGATTGAAATGTGTTGTGTTTTAGTGTGTTTATATTTTTGTCATTTGTGATAACACCATGAAAAATCTCGGCTGAAATGCCAAGAGGTTTCTTAGTGCACTCACCATTCTGTCTGCATAGTACACAAAGGAAGCATAAGAAAATAAAGCATGAGAAATTTATTAACTTCTCTCTGCCTAATTGGATAATCTAAACATTTTTTTTTAACTCTCACATTTCATTTGTTCATAGGCAATTAAATACGTAAATAGGCAGAAATGAGTGCCTGTTAACTGATCTGGGAGTTTGTCTTGCCAATCAGGAGTAAAGCAATGCAGACTGGTAGCAAGGAGATAGCTCAAATGATGAAACGCTGCTGGGGAAATAAACTTCCACACAGAGGCACTGCGATTTCAGACAGGCCAGTGCAAAATCTGCTGCATCTCATCTATCTTTTTGCTCACTTTGCTTAAAGCCTAAAGTGTGGCTAGACTGGAAGCTCTCATGGGATGGCTCTGGGTCAGGCTCCAAGTGCCTTATGCTCCATTCCCTTCCAAGCAGAGTTCAGCCAGTGTGTTGTCACGGTTGTCTCATTGACAGCTAATCTGTGACAGCAGGTTCAGTACAGGTACAGCCAGGCTAGTCCAAATACACAGCCCATTCCTCTAGCTGTGTTTTAGATGAGGCATGTTGTGAGCTCACCATTTTATGGGAAGAAGAGCGGTACTGCTTTCCTCTGAGTTTTTTGTTTGCTTGTTTTACACCTGAAAAAAAGGTGACCTCAGTTTAGGAATGGGAAGGGCTCTTGAACATTATGATGGCCAAAGAGCTCTTGATGTGCAGGCGTTCTTGAGGTCATAAGTCTGTGTGGTCAGGGGATTGATAACACGATGGAATCGATAAAGGAGAAAGTTTTCAGAGAATTAAGGGCTGCATGCACATGTGCATGTATACACACGACATGTCTCATCACTTGTCAGAGCTTGGTGATGATTTCATCAAACCAGAACTTCTGTTGTCCCCCACTAACAACCAGACCTGTACAGAGGGCAGCAGCCACCTCAGTGTTATCTCTCAGCACGCAGTCCCACTGCACGGGGCGCCTCGGAGATGCTGCACTAAAGCCTCACTTGTAGTGAGCTGTTATTTCTTGCAGTGTCTGAGGGAGACGAAGCTGTTTGGAACCTTAAGTACATCTTCAGTGCTAATGGCTGAACTGAGTACTAGGTTTCAAAAGCCATTTATAGCTTTAAAGTGCATCTCAAATATCTTTGTTTTGAATATGAGAGCGGATTGCAAAGGCAAGCGATGGTCTTATCTTCTTTGCCCATGTCTTCAAGCATTTGTGGGTCACTCCAGCTGGCATTTACCTGAAGTGCTCTGCTCACTTCTTTCCTGAAAACCACCCTCATGTTCTGACCACACCTGCCAAAAAACCCACAAAGCCTCAGAATATTAAACAAAACTAAATAAGTTTATGTTGGATGTTCTTTCTCGTCCCTCTTCTCCTTCCTTTACTGCTCCCTCCCTCTCCGTCCCATGCCTGCCATGCTAGGCAACAGCATTGTAATAATAAGAACTAACGCAAAATCTTCTAGCATTGAAGAAAATTTGTATTCATTCATGTCTTTCTACTTATTCTGTTTTTTCTTTCTTTTTTTGAATTTTTTGTTGGCTTTTCCTTCATACGCTAGAGTCTCTTTAACTCCTCTTTTTCTCATCAATTCCTCTCTTCCCACCTTAATTAAGTCTCTTATTTTTGTTTCTTTTTTTACTTATTATCTCTTTCTTGTTTCCCGATTAATTTCTCAGCACTCCATCTCCAATATGACTCTTTTGTCTTTCACAAACTCCTATTTACTATCCTTCACACCATCTCATTCCCTTTTTGTTTTGTGTTTTTTCCTTTCTTCCGTAGTTCTACACTAGGAATTCCCTATTACCTTTCCACATAATACTTCTTTACCTCCTGTCCGTCTTCCGAGTTTCAGGGAATCACAGAGTCATTTAGGTTGGAAAAGATCTTTAAGGTCATCAGTCCAAGTCATGAGTTAAGTGTTATTTAAATGTCTGCAACATATGGCTTGCTTGTTTTTATTACTATTTCTGCATTGCCTATGAGCTAAGAAGGGAAGATTTCATGCCACAAACTGAGTTCTCTGCATTTAAAAAGTTAGAAAATTTAGGCATAAATAAGTGTGCTAATGGTAGGACAGAGGAAGAGGAAAATTAATGTGCTTCCATATTGCTCTGCTGAGAAATAAATAATGTTTATTGCCAGCTTCAGGAGAGAGATGCTTAATTCTTAGTTCAGTAAAACAGGAACCACAGGTCAAGTTGAATTCTCCAAGGTAGATCACAGCAACGTCCATTGCACAGACCAGCAAGCGGCATAGAATGAAGCCGTCATTGTCCTTTGTAGTTATAGGATCTCAGCTTTCTTATAAAGAAGGAAAAAAAATTGGAAAAAAGTAGGATGAGAAACAGAGCAGAAAGTGAGCTAAATGAAAAGACATATGGGCAGGCTCACTATAAAGAATTTAAAAAAAAATCTAATCCTTATAAGATCAGTGTAGAAATTGCCGCCCACTGCAGTCAGTGGTGAGAGGTTGGGAATGCAAAAGGGCAGCTTGTCCCACCCAGCTCTAGGGGAATGAGCTGACTCTGGAGGATGTCTGGCTGACTTTCTTTTAATGAAACATTAGGTGAGACAAATCCTCAATCCAGAGCAATTAATATTGCTTCTTGACTTTTTGAGAGGTGCTTAATGCATATATGTCTGCGATACATGCTGTGATACTTTCCTATAGCTAGGAAAATGTCCTTGCTTAAATCAGTACAGAAACAAGGGGGAAGCATGAGGTTTGAATTACAGGGTAGAGAGACAGACTGCAGACCTGACGTAATAGTTCAGTTTTGCAGAACCTTCTTCATGCAACTCCAGTGAGAGTTGGCTATATTTGCTCTAGTAAACTTTAAAAAAATTTTGAGAGGCTTACAGAGTTTCCAGCAGAGGACTTCCTGCTTTTACTTGTTTGCCTTTAACTTTTTTAATCCCTAAAAATCAAAAATTTCGGATTATACTGATCTGCCATCACCAAAGGACAGGCCAAAAATTTACTGCTTATATGCAAAACATTTATCTATGTGTGTATGCATAATGTTAATACACAGGTTACAAGACGACACCATTCTCTTGGGGGCTCAGATGCTCATCTATGGGCTGGTTCGAAGGCTTTGTGCATGGGTTTCTCCACACTTCAAGCTTCAGCTGTTCTAGTGAGAGTGCTGCTTTGCCAGCAGTGAAGCTGTAGAGCTGCCTGTCCCCTTTATAGTGGTGCATTCTAGCCAGTAGTAATGTGCTCTGTGGTGTGAGAGGGCTTCTTGTTTGTTTGTTTGCATTTATGTTGTAAGAACTAGGGAGTTTGGAATAAGTATAAGAGAATTTTATGGTACTTGTGTTTACCTCAAGGCATATCTGTTTCACTGCGTGCCTTTGGAATCAGTAAACAAAGGGAATACAAACAACATGCATGTTTAGGAGAAGATAGTGTGGTCTGCACATAATCTCAAATCCAGTATGTGTTAGACAGCCAGGACTGTTCTGTTCCCTCCCTGTTTGTTTAGCTTGGCCTTTCAAATTCAAAGAGCTTCTGTAGGATTTTCAGTCTTCAAGGAAACACCACACACATCCTTGTAGGAATAAACATGTGCATTGGGCTGGAGAGCTGATGTGAAAAAGTCAAGGCCAATTTGAAAGAGTTTTTCAGGGTCACGGAGAGCAGAGTGGAGTGCAGAGTGGCAGCAGCACAGCCTGGCTGGATGCTGGTGTGTGTCACCTGGGTGACTTTGTGAAGGACAGCAATTTTGGGGCTGTGTTCTGCTCCCTCGTTTTTGCCATGGGGAAGCAACTGAGACTGAGATCAGGATGAGGTAAGAACATTTTTTCTTCTCTGCTGAGTGTTTGGAGGCAAAGCTAAGGGTGGCTCACTCTCCTTTCATAGAAGAAATTGAGCTTGTCATGGTGCCACCCTAAGCAAAGAGAAGAAAGATGCTGATGGCAGTTCCCCAGCTGCCTTCATGGATCTTATGTATCAGAGCCAGCACATTTAGGAGATCCTGCAGACAACGCCACATATTGGTCTTTGTCATCTCAAACTGTTGGTTTCTTGCATCAAAATTAGAAGCTGGATGGGCAATAGGACTGGTGAGGTGCCATGAGACCTTCCTTGGCAGAAAAAACCCCAAATCTCAAAACCCAAATCCACACCCAAAATCCTAACCCCAAACCCCAGACACAGGAGAAAATATGCTTTCTTTATAATTCAGCTCTAAAAGC
Organism: Callaeas wilsoni; assembly: GCA_013398955.1. NCBI lineage: Eukaryota > Metazoa > Chordata > Aves > Passeriformes > Callaeidae > Callaeas > Callaeas wilsoni. The sequence goes on along the minus strand of VWPU01016745.1, from coordinate 177,514 downwards.
TGTCATCAGCAAACTGTCTTTCCATTTGGATTTTGCTGGACTGAACTAACTTGTTAGTTAGCAAAACCTCTTTGCCTCCATCACAAGCTTTGTTCTGGAGTGCTGAGAACAAAACCAAGTCCTGAGTTAGTGACCAGCAATCACTCTAAGTGCTTCCCTGTTTTCTGTCAAGGAAATAGTTGTTTACAGCATTATAAGGCATTAACTACTTAATTATTTCCATCCATGAAAGTGGTATTAAACAAATAGGAACCAAAAGAGCTGTTACCAGGAGCAGAGAGAACTTTGATCAGCAGTCAAGCAATAAGTTATGTCTACGCCACATGTGTATATCCCACACTAGACTTCAAAATAGTCTCTGCCTTTATAATTGTGTTTTCTACTAATGTTTAGTCTCCAGCATTTTTCTGCTTCAAAATGAGGGGAACAAGCAGAAAGTAAATTAATGTGATGAGCAAATTGATGGAAAGGTCCGACAGACCAACATTGTTAATGATGTAGAAGAAAGGAGGGTGAGTGGCATTACAGGTCTGTGGTAACTTGAGCCTATCGTTAATATAGACATTAACATTGGTTTTAAAGTCCTAAATTAACTTAAACTTCCAGGCTTGGTCTCAGTGAAGCACAGAGTGTTGTGCCTCTTAGGGGCATGCCCTTGGTTTACACAGGGGCTTGAACTGAAAAGGAGTTCTTGTTCTGTACAGTACTTTACAAATATATGGCAAGTAATTGTACATGGGATAATACATGGCAAGCTAGATAATGCTTGAGGGCTCTGATAAAGTAATTGAAATGGAAAGTGATGCTTGAATTGTTTGTATGCATTGTTAGAACCTACAAATTAAATTACAGCCTTGGTAGTGATATAACTGTGCAATATTTATGACGTTGTGCCTGATATATTCTAAAATTAAAAGCAAATTAATTCATCTAATGAAAAGCTTTTTGTATGCATCAGATATACATGAAGGCTCTTGCATATCATGTCATATGTATGGAGAACTAGTTATATCCCAGTCTGATGTTCTGGGATATACTTTGTCATGCTAGAGTCCAATTACTGAAAATGTGCAGACTACCAGCTTGAAATTCATTGCATTGTATTAGCAAAATACAATCATCTTTTTTATCCTGCATGTTAGCATGATAATGGTATTTCTCACTTCAGGTTTGTTAGCCTGTAAGAAAGAACATGGATAGAAGAATATTCTCTGCAACTGCTGAAAAGCACATGTGGCAATAAAATGTTCTAGGATAATTTGCTTGTATTTTTTTACTCTGGATGTTTCTCAGTCTGGTTGGTCCGCCAACCTAAGCAGCTTTTTAACTAGGTCAAGTATATACATCCATTCATTAAAAGGGGATGCTTGACTGGTTAGTTAAACCTGCCAAATATAAACCAGATGCTTGAATGGTAAATAACTGCTTTACCCCTACACTGCAAGAAACAAGCCTTGACTGATTAAATTTGAAATAAAAATAAATAGGTTTAACATTGTTTCTGTGCCATAATAATACTTTATTGTAGTGCTAGTGCAAATATTTAATAAAAATAATATTCTAAAATGTTTTACAGGGAAACTGAAAAGTAAGCATTTAAGACAATTTTTTTTTTTACGTTTCTGAAAAAAACCTGTTTCTATTACACTACATATAAATTTTGTAAAGTTCTAGTCAAGATCAATAATGGCATACAAATTTACAGTGTACATTACAAATCAGAATTCACAGCAGCTGTCTAGAAAGCTGGAAGATGTCTCTGATGCTGGTCTGGGGGTAGTAAGGGTTGGGACACCTGGATTTTTAGTTTTGGCTACCAGATTTGCTCTGATCTTTCTCCTGTTACTTAAATGCTTAGTGTCAAATTGCTGTTTCATAGCAGAAATGAATGATGCCTCCTTCACTAGCGGCTGAGACTGAGAGCAGTACTGTGAAACAGGAATGCTACTCCTGTAAGGTCCCGTTAGAACTGATTCTGTACAGCAATATTAGCTCATGATCATGTGCTTAAATTGCATTTTTATTCCTTTGAATGCCATTTATGATGCTATAGGCAAATTTTTACTTGCACAAAAGCAAAATCAGACAAAAACCCAAACCAGAGCAAAAGAACCAATGCCCCAGATCACAAGATAACTGCAGGACTGGGAAGGGTTTCTGTCATGAGATTTCCCCTTATGATATTTAAGTGTCATCTCTTTTAGACTGTAAATGCTGTCTTTTTAAGGAGACAATATCCGTATTCTATGGTCTTTTTGTGTGAGGGGATAGAAGGGAGTGAAGCATCCTTTCTGTTCTAACTTTTGAAAATGTATTTACCTTCTCTATTGTTTCCTCATAAAAAAACCCAACAAAACAAAACAAACAACCAATCATAATGGTTTATGTGGTGTGCTGCAGAGATAACAATGGGATTGATTTATGGGGACCCCGAAGTTCAGGTTAGCCAAGTGACTCAGGTGCCGGGTTAATGAGTAGACAGCTGCTCCACGGGAGGAGCTTGTGCTTCCTTCTGTAATGTCACTACCAATCTGAGGAGGTGAAAAGCTTCTAAGGTTTATAACTGCTGATTTTTTTTTCAGAATTCTTTCTACTGAGTTTGCTAAATAGTTGAAGGTCTTCACCTGTTGAGGAATGAATATGTATATGTCTCATAGTGTTGCCTTTGAAATGCACTGTGTTACTGAAACAGAGGTTACTCACTATTTTATTTATGGCTTTCCCCTTTGTGAGTCTCTTTTGTGGTTCACTCCATAATGTTAGTCTCTTTCTATGCATCTTATAGGCACACATTAAAAAAAGATTGGGCGATTGAATCACATAGTGTTGCACAGTTTGTGACTGGGTGACATGCCAAGGAGATTATTTAGTGACTAATTTCGAAGGGGAGGAGAAATCGCAGGCTTGTCATGTGGAAAAGTACTTCAGTCTATTGAAACAGCATTGCTTAGATGACCGGATAAAGCAAGATGGCCTGTTGTGAGTAGAGGGAACAAGGAACATTTTTCCTGTTTCAAAACCTTTTCGCAGAAGACATGGATATACAAAATATTATACGATAGACCAAGGATTGAGATTCAAGACTGAAAACATAAAGTGCTTTATTAGAAGAAGTGGAACCAAATGTTCATCTCACTGCTGTAGCCACTCGAGTGATTTCCTTGAGAAACAGTAAGTGACTTTAATTACTTCAGAGTAAAGATCTTATCAAAGATTGTTTTATTGGTACGTAGGCAACAATGTTGTCTAAGAGTGTAGTAAGAGTGCTAGTCTTTTAAATTGTGAAAACAAATACTCAGGGTAGCATCAGGGTAGCTGAAAAAATTATGCCCAGAAGAGCAGACTGTGTAGGATTTGGTCTGAAAATTCTCCTCTCTGCTTGTTTGCATGATCCGTCTTCAGCATGCACATTGACTTAAAGGCAAGGTGAAGCAATCAAACATTATTTTTGATATTACCATTACATTTGTTTTGTGGTTAGCTTAGAATTTTATGGATCTGTTTTACATTCAGGAAAAAGTGAACTAGGTATTCTTTGTTTTCCCCATGGGAGCTTAAGGATATGGTATGAATTAAGCTTATATGTAGTCAGGGATATAAAAGGACATACTGAGACATGTAAAATATCTTGAGGTAAAACATTTGGATTGCTCTAGGGATTGGATTCATACACAAGTGTGCATTAAACATATATGTATAAAATAAGGGACAATAATGTTAAGAACGTGTTTGATCCTCTATGGCATGGCAAGGGAAACGATATTGTGTCTGAGTTTCAAGTCAATGTATTGGTAACCACAATATGGTATCCTAGAAATTCTGCTTTTGAGGATCAAATAGTGCTTTTGCCATTACCTCCGTGCACACCTGCACAACTGGGAGAAAGATACGGGGGCTGGATGTCACAGTGATTTTGAGTAATATGGTGACAACACCTGATTATGGTTCATTCTGGATGCCTCCTTTCTGGAGGGTCATGTTTATGTCCTCCAAATTCCACCTTCTAAGATAGTAAGCATCACCTTCTGGTTCTCCTATTTTGTTCATGTCAACTTCTAGCTAGCTGAGCCTGGCCAAAATAAAAAGTAATCTATGAGTGTAGAAACTGGAGGACTGGATGATTTCACCATCACTAAGCATCACAGGCTTATCCTAAGAAACATCTTATATTGACTGATTGTGTTGTTGTTCATCAAGAGAAAGAAAAAAACATAGAATTAAGAGCATAAATGGAAGAAGAAAAACGCAATGATTCTCTTGACATATCCACCATATATGTAATCAGTCCCTAGAAAGAGAAAGCTCTTTCATAGATGTTCTGAGTTTTTATCTCAATTCTCATTTCAACATAATACAGAGATTTTTACACATGGGCATATACCAAAACTATACAAAATGACCTAAAGAACTGAAACCTAGGTGCATGTTAATAGTGGGAAGTTATTTATAAGTGTTGAGATTTCTTAGGGAGCTCCGCAACTCCTTTTCAGGAAAATTATTCAGAAAAAAATAATGGAAATGTGTGGAACGTGTTAAGAACAGCTAGCTGGGTCTTGGACTTCCCCATTCATTGGAAGTTTGAGCATTTGAAATCAGTTTTATTTTACCAGCACGTGGTTCCCATAATGAAAAACAGTTGCGAGCCCTGACAGCTCCTACAACCTTGTACTGTGGGGCCACATTCAACTGAGGCCAGGTTCCAACTTAGGCCAGGTCGGTGGTTTCATGGTCTGAAATCTTTTTTCTTGGGCATGAGAGGGCCCATTCTTAGCCAAAATTGGCAAGTAAACTTCTAATCTGGAAGCATTGCCAAGGAGTGATTGCCATTGAAACCCTGGCATGTCTCACTACTTGGTAACCCCAGACTACCAAGCACCTGCCCTGCTGAAGAGACCATGGATGAATTGGAGTCCTTACCCCAGATCAGACTCTGACCAAGTTGACCCAGGTTTATGAATCTGGAAAGCCAAAGCTGTAGAGCACTCCAGGGATGTCTGGTAAGAAATAACATCACTGTTGACTGAAATCTCCTGGGTGGTTTTTTTCCAACTTTTGTCTTTACTGATGTTTTTACAAAATGTTTTATCTCTCTTGGATTAGAGTTGTCTGCTGAAAGGACATGTGATGGAAAAGTTTCTGACCAGAAACTGCTAAAAATTATGCTAATGTTTTTGAAGTTTTCAAATGTGGCATTGGGCAGCTGGAGGAACCCACAACTGCAACCAGCATGAATTTTTTCTGTAATGACCCAACAGAATGGGGAAATGTATAGGCACTAGAAGGCATTCTGTGAGAAAGCAAGAACAGACAAGTGTGACAACCTCTCAGTGATGTCTGATTTGGCTTCAGACAGATAGTGTTGGTACAGATACTTAAAATTCTCATTTAACTGTTTACCAATTCTGCAATTTTCAAGTGCACTTTTTCTTATTGTAAATTATTTTATTTTAGAAATACTGAAACTGTATAAACATGCTTGGGTTTTTTCAAAAGTGGATTTGTGCTTTCAGCTCTCCAAATCCAACTGGAATGAAAGATCAGTCATGACAGAAGTGTTATCATATAGTGCAACTAATGGTGAATCTGAGGGGTTTGGGCAACTAGTACAGTAGTACAGTACAAGCTGTCAGTTTGTTTTTAAGAAGAGAGAATAAACTAATGAATTCTATTGTTGTTGTATTGAGGATTCTTTAATTAAGCCTTTCCTCATTAAAAAGTGAAGGATTGCCTCACTTTTTAGAGGATTTTTTCTGTTGAGCAATTTTCATAAAAGAGCTCTTTACAAACAGTTTATCAGTATTGTATCAGTACTTAGTGCTTCTGTAGCTTTTTCATCATAGACTCCAAGGTTGCAATAACATTCTTTGCAGGTGTCCTGTGTTTACTGTTGGTTGAACCAGCTTGAGGAGCATAGATGCACTTTCCTCAGGGAAATACAGGGTGTCAAAGGAGAGTAAGAAAAGTAATAGCTTCACGTGGCTGAGAGGTGATTAATGAAGTCTGTTGGGAACTCCCCAGTGTCTCCAAGAGGGTGCATGGATAACCTCCATCTCAGGAACACGCTCTGTGTAGGTATTTTGGCAGTATGAATAACCTGGGGCAAAGCCAGTTGCTGTGTTCTCTGATGATGTAGAGGAGGCCTAGGAGAGCAGTGGGAAGGGCTGCCAGGTCAGAAACTCTGGCCTACTTTTCCCTTTGCCCAAGTTTCATGCTGAGATCTTAGCAGATAATGGCTTGAGTCAGGCTGTACGTCTGGTATCCAGCTGCATGGTGAGCTGAAGGGTTGGTGTGGTGCTCGTGAGTCAGCGGCAGGCTTGGTGCCGCGTGCTGGCTGGCATTGCCCTGGTGTGTGTGCAGGCACGGCTCGGCGTGCCCTGGCTGCAGAGAGACTGGCTCTGCTTGTCCTCTCTGTGAGCCACCAGGAGCAAGGCTCCTTGTACCCACTTGGGTGAATGCAGAACTGGTTTGCTGACTTTGTGCATATAGACATTTTCAAAATATAGCAAGTTATTCGGTGTGCCAACAAGCTTTGAAATAAAGAACATAACTTGTTTTATATAATGTTGACTCTTTAGTATATAGAGACTTCGTTTAAAAAAAATTAGCAAAATCTGTCTCTTACAGACTTAAGTCTTGTTAGACGGACCAAAAACCTCCACAGGAGGTGTTTAAACATGGTGTAATCTTTTTTACTATAGAAAGATTCTCAGTGATGTGATTTTCCCTCAAATGTTTTATACAGAAATGGTTGCTAGCTGTTTGCTGTATTTTAACCTGAGGATTGATAAGACAAGTTTCCTTTTCAAGGAGGTAAGGTCTATAGGCAGTAAGAACAAGGAAGAGCTATGTGCTAAAGAAAACCACACCCCCAGGCAAATGTATTACATGGCTGCAGTCTGAAAGGACGTGATCCCATGCTTGCACTAAAAAATCTTCCTTTTGCCCTCAAAGCAATTGTGTGTGACAGCACCCAGTATTTAGAGGCTCAGATAAACCCAATATCCTCTTTCTCTGTCCCTGAGTCATGCGAAGTCCAGGAACATGTGGCACAAGACAGCCTATTTAGAAGAGTATGGGGTTTTATTGAGCAACACTGGGGTTTTGTGGTGGAGAACAGAAGACGAAAAACAGCATGGAAGGTGGGGAATATATGAGAGAGAGTAGTGTGCCTAGACTGTCATACCAAAGAGATACAGATGAGAAAAGACCATCCTTCACATTTTTAAACTTACAATTAGCAAAGAATCTGGAGAGTCTGGAGAAGAGAGAAAAGTGGAAAGAGAGGAAATACCAACCACGTGGCAGAAGACGCTGTAATCCACTGGGTAAAGCTTCCTGACTCCGGGGGACCAGCTCAGGTCCCTGTCCAGCCCACATGCCCCAGTGAATCTTTCCTGGGCAGCCTGGACTCTCTGGCTCCAACAGTCTCTCCTTTGGTACACTCCACCCAGGGCCTGAGTCCTGGCTTAAAACAACAAGTAAGCTTTTCAGAAAGGGGTTGGATGCCCAGGTGTTTGTGCCCTGCCCAGCCCAAGAGAGCCTTGATTGAAGCTCTGTACTCCAAGCACTATTTTAAAGCAAAAGTAAATAATGTTACATACAACAGTACTCAGACACAGGATTTTGAGCAATAGCTCAGTCTCATATTCAAATTCTTTTCCAAGTATTACATCCAAATGATGTTAAGGTGGAAAATAGGAATTTTTCTTTGACAGATTGCTTTGACTTATAAGCAATGAATGAGCATATACAGGAATATGAAGTCCAGAAGTTAAGGGAAATTAAACCTGTTGCTTTCAAATCGTCCCATGGAAGTTTTATCCCCTCTGCAACGTAACACCGGAATTTTCCTCTCACTGCAACCCAGCATATCCTACTGGCTATGGTTTCTTTGACAGATACAATTCTGTCTGTTGCAGCTTTCTGAAGCAACTAAACAGGGCATTGTGTAGCTTGTACAGTAGAAATCTAGGAGGATTTTATTTCTCTGGGTTCTTCTCTTGGTATAAAACATCTGCATCTGCCTGTTGCTGAAGACATGATCCCAAAGCTGCTCAAGTCAGTAGAAGTCATTTTGTTCTGCTGGCCCAGGACCAGAGTCAGTTTATACACACAATATAGTTTAGTATGTTGCAATGTTTCTTCAAGCCAATAGAAAACTATGTTGAATTTCCTCTTATAAAGTGATTAATACTGTTTAGTTATAGTTTAATTGTAGCTTATTTTAAACTCCACACTAGACTGTTTCTCTGTGCAAATAAAAAAATTATACCATGTTCCTGTTTGGCTTCATAATTTTTGTCTGGCTCATTTATGACCCATCCCAGTGCAAACCTTTGTTCTGTTACACTTATTTATTATTGCTGTGGCCACAATCAGGTTATCTCCTTTCTTCTTTCTAATACCTGATACTCCAGACTGTTGATCTCTGGCCCTGGGGAACGTCATTTCTAATTCCTGAGTGCAGAACCTGCTGTGATAAGAACAGCTATTGTTTATATACCAACACTGCAATTCCCTTACCAGTGGAAAAACCTGTGGTGGGGCAGGAATAATCTCTTGCTTCATCTGCCATGGATCACTGTAACTACAATGAATCCAGTCACATTATCAAAGCAAGGAGCGAGAGGGGAGAAAAATTGTGTAGATTTCAGATCGGCGACATCCACTGTACATTATTTTGTGCTCTGTAAATTTAGGAATGTGGAGTCAGGCTTGGTGATACACAGTTTTCTACAATCCCTTGGAGGTGATGGAGAGGGAAACTGAAGTTGTCAGCATGAATTTTAGAAACTATAATTTTTTTTCTTATGTAGTTGGTCCTTAGCTGACTTTTTCATCTCCCTGTTCATCCACCTTACCCCAAGGGCACCAGAGCAGGCACATGATGCTTTGTAGGGGGAGAATTTCTCCTGTTTGTCATTGACAGTGTTCAGCCATCTCAAGAGGTCATGGCTGGGCACAGTGAGAGTCTACACTCTCAAAAGCGCACATATCCATTGTAGATTTTTGCCAAGGCCTCTCTTAACAAAGCACTAATACATTTGGTATGAAAGTTTCTCCTATCTTTTTTTTGCTTGCTCATTCCTTACTGGTGCTGCTTACAAAACTGAGATAAAATGTTCAATGACTTATTGAGCATGTGCTGCACAAACCCTCTGCATCACTCTTATCTTTGCAATGGCACATGTTATATAGAGTCAAACTGTTTTCGTATAAGTTGACTGTGTTATAGTCAATAAATGTGTGTGATTTTCTTCTATGCTTTATGTATCTTTTGTGTAATAAAGACCACATCAAGTCATTAGCAAAAGCTTAAATCTCGCACTGAAGAAAATGGCCAGTTAGTTGTAATATTAATTTTTCTCATCTAAGGACTTCAGGTATAGTTGTGATGCCAGAGCATCAGCCTTTTTATCCTGCTTTAGAATCAGTGAACTCTAGCCCGTGTGTCTGATCAATAAACTGTTTAATCCTGTCACCAACTACATGTACTTGAGACACCTGGCACCACAACCCCTGATTTCAGCTTCAGTAGCTGTGAATATCAGATTAGGGTGAGATGGTATTTGCATAAGTAAACGCGTTTTTAAACCACTCATTCTCCTTTAACATACAGCCCATTTTATTGCTGTTTATAGTTGTTATTTTTGTTAGGCACTGAGGTCCCAAAGTGTTTTATTTATGCAGATGTAAAATATTTTGTCTTGAGGGTTTGTTTTTGTTTCCTGATTTTCTGTAGACAACTCACATCACGTTTTGCTCATTCAGTGATTTTATATCTTATGTGTTTTTCCTTTTCTTTCCAGATGCAGAGGGAAATTGCTTATACGGGACGAGATGGCCCAAGTGGTTCCCGCCCTGGATCTGCCACACACCCTCTGCATGCGATGCCCAGCTCTCCACCCTCCACCCCGGTGCCCCACTCCATGCCTCCCTCTCCGTCCAGGATTCCCTACGGTGGGGGCCGGCCCATGGGTGTGCCAGGCAATGCCACCATCCCCAGGGACCGGCTGTCCAGCGTGCCAGCCTCCCGCTCAATATCACCCAGCCCAAGCGCCATTTTGGAGAGACGGGACGTGAAGCCAGATGAGGACATGAGTAACAAAAACCTTACCCTGATCCGAAATGAAAGTCTGTACGGTGACCCCTACTTGTTTCACGAGGGGAGGATGAGTGTGGCTGCACCACACTCGGGACATCCCCTTGATGTCCCCGATCACATTGTAGCCTACCATCGCAGTGCCATGAGGTCCTCAAGCACTTACTGCAACCCCTCCATGCAGCCTGAAATGCTGGAGCAGTCCTTGTACAGACAAAAGTCACGAAAGTACCCGGAGAGCCATTTGCCCACTCTTGGCTCTAAAACACCTCCAGCCTCACCCCACAGGGTGGCTGACATGAGAATGATCGATATTCATCCTCACCACGGCCCTCACATTCCCGCCCACACCATCCAGCCTGACAGGTCTTCCCCCAGCCGCCAGTCCTTCAAAAAGGAGCCAGGACCGCCTGTGTTTGTGGATGCGAAAGCACGGAGTGCTGTCGGCCTCCCAGGCATGGCCGAGGCAATGCCCTCTCCCGTGGACAAGCAGGCTTTTGGCTATGGGTCACCCTCGATGCCCAAGGACAAGGAAACAAGGTAAGGCAGAGCTGGGGCTTAATGTATGCCAATGAGAAACGTTCCTAATCTGCACATCCTTTGTCGTTTAAGACTCAGGGGACAACGTAATGTGTAGGAGGCTGCTGCACCCAGCTGCAGTGTTTATTAGCTGTCTGTCAAGGTACTTAGTAATTTAGAGGAGATGTGACACCATCCATTATTAATTTGAAAGTATTGTCAACCCATGATGAATCCCTAGTTATTTTCATTTGTGTAAATTTCAGTCATTGGAAAAAATATAATAAAATAAAATGATTAACTGGGATTTTTCTTTGCAGACACCCAGATCATGTTACAAGAACAAATGATGTTCTGTTCCTGCTAATAAGGGAATATATTTCACCCCCGCTAAGAATGACACTCTGATATTACAATTTTGGTTCTTTCTGGACTGAAGTTTTCTCATCTAGTGTTAGGAAATGGGAGGAATTTATCATTACTGTCTTATCTGCTGTAAAACATGAATTTGCATAAAAATAGGACAGTTGTTTACAATAATGTTCCTTGAGGGGAAACTGCTGAGAAAAGCAAGTCTGTCCCAGGGAAAAAATTGAAGCAGGAATGCTGTTCACAATGATTATTCCAGCATCACAAGTAGTTGGTGACCTGACTGTTGTTAACTTTTGTGTGATGGCAATGATGACAATGATCTCTCCTGTCTTTTTAAGGACCAGATTTATAAAAAGGTCTGTGAAGGCTTCTCCTGCCTTAGGCCCTGCCCTAGGAGAGGAAAATCATTGTGCTTCCAGGCAGTTGCTGTGTATTTATATGAGCTGCATTAATCTCTAGCGTATTGTTTGTGCTGCTAACTTTTATAGAGCTCTTTAGGGAAGTGAAGATGAATAGCTGGAAAATGCTGAGCTCACAGAGGCCAAAGGTAACTGCTGACTGCTTAACCACTGGGAGGATATGGAGCTTTGTATAGACCCTAGGCTTCTCCTCTATCTGAGCAACTTGCTCAATAATTAGTCGCCTCTTACCATGCTTGGCCAGGAAAAAAAGAAAAAAAAAGTGGGTCATGAGGTCCACTGGTGGGGAAAAAAATGGAAGAAAATAAAGAAAATCAGCCACCCACAAAAATTACAGGCTTACAGCTTGGTAGTTATGACATAAGAGTATGAGTTAGGGCATATTGCAGTCTAAGGTCAGTGAAATCTGATTTTTATATATCTGTTTTCAAGACAAAGTTGCAGGTATCTGGAATTTCATTTCAAGCCACCATTATTACAGCTAGGAAATTATTTGAAGGAAATTTGCCTGTTTTAATCCATTTACAGATTGAAAATTTTACAAAGTTCATGATAGGTATTGAAAATGAGGAAGGACACCAAAAACTTTTCAGTTTGTGCAATTTTCTGTCTCTCCTCTGGGCATCTCAGCTGTTCACTCAGCTACATGGATATGCACAAGGCTGTGTATTTGTGAATGAATAAAGAGCAACCAAGATAGTTCTGCACCTCCTTAAAAGGGAGTGTTGCACCAGGAGTTTTAATCCTGGTCCCAGAATATATTAACAATGAAGAAAACAGCATTTGCATAATTGCACTTCCAAATAAATACATGACCTTAAAATTCAGCATGGTGTGTATTAGTCACATGGCACTGAAAGAATCATTTTGAGAGCTGTCTTTATGGGTTGTGGTTTTTTCCAACCTTGAGGAAGTGTGACTTTCTGAAAAATAATTGTAAGTACCAAAAGCAATTCATGCAAATTGGTGTGTTTTCTAACCACTGCAATATTAAGAATTTGGTTTGAGTTCTACAGACACAAAATGCTCTAAGCCTTAATTTAGCTTTGTAATAATTTCATAAACTTTGAAAACAAACAGTGTTTAAACTGTTCTAAACTAAACAAGGGGTTATCCATGCTGAGGTGCACCTTTCCTGCTTCAGCAGGGGCTGAATTGTTACAAGGTTGTTATGGGTACATGAAGGATGATGTATATAATGGCAGACAGGCATCCCCTGCCTTGTTGTGTAGGACGTAGAGTTTACACCTGTAAACAGTATGGGCTTGCTTCTGTGAGTAAGAATATTTTTTGCATTGGAGAGATAGAGCTGAATTCATTCTCTTCCAGGCATGGTAAAATGAGGTGTATGCTGCTCTATTGTGTATGTTACCCACTTGCTGATGCCAAGAGCCTAAAAGCCAGGCCACAGAAAGCACATGGCAGTGTGTTCAGTCAGCCCGCGTGCAGAGGTGTCAGCTGTGGGCAGACAGAGGAGCTCTTCACCTTGGAACTGCTGAGGAGAGAGGTCTTTTTCATCCGTGCACTGTGGCAAGAGACAGTCCCCATCCTGACTGGTTCAGGAGCTGGTTGAGAACCCTGCAGGCACCAAACCCATCATCTCAGCACTCTTGTTGCTTTAGTCCCTAGTGGAGTGTGCTGAGAGCAAAGAAAACATCTCTTGTGTCATATCTTTGTGGAAATTACCTTGAAGTAGCCCTGTCACAACCTGAGGACAATGCAAGTTTAAGTCAGAGAGATTGAAACGATAGTGACAATGTCAGAAGTAAAACTGAATCTCTCTTCCCATCTCAATTCTCCTTCAATTTTTCAGTCCAAGGCTGAACTGGGATATCTCTGTACTTTATCAGAATACGGTTGGGTACTTACAACAGATAAGACCTCTCATTGACTGTGTCCTGGTTTTGTTGAAGGAAATGGTTCCATTACCATTGGAATGTTAACTGCAGCAGATTTGGATCTACAAAAGATGAAAACTGGTATTTCTGAGCTCTTCTTTTTGGAATTTCCCATTTTAGTTTGACACTTCGGCAGCCAGTTTCATCATCTGTTATTTAAGGCAGAGTTGAGGGGGGATTTAATTGCTTCATGTAATTCATTCTTGTTATTTGGAACCTAATAACCTTGGTTATTTCCAAGATAGATATACCTACTTCTGTGGTATAAAGCATTAAATCTCCCAGTTAATTCATTTACCAGAAGAGTTCAATGTAATGCTCTTTTACAACAGTGAGAGGAAACAAATTCGTGGAGATTTTAAAAAAAATAAAAGGTGCTAGTATTTATGTTAGTGTTTCATGCAAAAAAATATTAGAAGTTGTAACAGGTTGCAGCAGTTCACCTTCAAAGGGTCATCATCTCTTAAATCTGAGGTCTACTGGAAGAACGAGTAAATTTTTGTGAGTGAGCATGAGTTATTTAAACAGCGATTTGCTGTCATATTTTTGGATGGCTCATTTATGTACCTTGTGGGACATTTCTCAAAGTTACTACAGGCAAAGCAGATGTTTAAATGCTGATAAATTGGAAAAGAAGCTGTTTATCCAAAAGTACATTAAATTAAATGCTATTTAAAATTTAAAATCTTTAAATTTATAACACGTTGCAAAATTCTAGGTTATTTGATAGTGCTAAATATGTATATAATAAATGCTGCAATTTACTAAACAGCGAGATAACTCTATAGAATATTTTTTCCTCCAAAAGCATTTTAAGGGTGTACTGGGTTCTCTTCTGCCTCAACACAATTTTTATCCTCTTCTTTTTATGCCATACTAGTGAGAAAAGATGATCGTTGGATTGAGCAAAAACTGTGATCACATTATTGGCTCAGGGCTTGCAGTTCAAGAATAAAGTGTAATGGCCATGTGTAGATTATTAGATATTGTTCCTCCCCCAAAACCACTTTATTGTTTGATATGTTGAAGTACAGGTAGACTCTCTATGCATTAGGAAAATGACCTTACTTTGTAAAGGCTTGAACAGTGAGAGACTCCATCAGCAGTGCACTAAGCATTGTATAAGGGGGGCTTTGTAAATACACCCTCTCAGACACTTTCCACAGGGCCAAAACTGCATATTCCTCTGTGAAAGGTGTTGAATAACCAGGCAGAAAAAGAGGAAGTCAAATGACCAATACAGGATGGAGGAAAGGTAAACTGTATTTTGTCTTCCTTCTGTTAGAGGAACTGTTTGTAGGAAGATGAGATCCAGGCTCTGGGATAAGAGTTGTCAAATAGTGTAACAGCTGGTGTGCTTCAGAGCTTCCTTTTCCCCTTTAGCTTCAAGATGTAGAAGGTTTGAGTTTAGTCTTCTCCTTAGAGGACTGAAATATTCATCTGTGTGAATCTTTCTGTGGAAAGAAAGCAGAATACAGAAGAGTTCTGCTGATCTTTAGTTCCCACCCTTCCAGGACACGCACTCATCTGTTTTGGGGGAATTTGAGATAAAGTCTGACTAAGACAACTTCACTTGATTCTAGGAATGCCATTGGGAAAGGCAACCTACTCCTGTTTCCTTTCTTTTCCCAATGAGATAAAAAAATTGTAACAAAATGTTTCTATCATAGGGTAATATAGAAAGAAATATGTATTTCTCTGTCTCTGACTCCTTTTCATGGCTTCATTTGGAGCTTAACTATAAAATAGGAAGTCACTGAAAATTTTTTCTCCAGGGAGGCGTGCCAATTAGTTCATGGTACAGATTCAGTGTTTGAGTACATCTGTTATGGGTGATGTGCTGCACAGCCTGGGTTGGACAGGAACTTGAATGAACAGTTACACAGACCAGTTTTATTCTGCGTGTGTATGAAGTATCTTCTCAGTGACGTGAATTTTAAAGATGTCTCCAGGAAAGGGAAGTAATGTGCAAGTAACATGTCATGCTTAAATAGCATTGCTGTGACAAGTGGATACCAATTCAGCAATATGCTGTATCCCTTCTTGGAATTACTTCCAGTTAACTGCAGTAGAAGGAATAACATGAAACATGAGTGAAGCTGTAAGGAAGAAATCTGGTGAGGAAATCTGATGTATCAGTGCACAGTCTCCAGAGAAGCAAGGGCTTGCTTTGGTTCTGCTGAATTTGGGGAGCGAGATGCTACAGCAGGGCCCCAATTCCTGAACATACCCAGAGCTGGAGCTGTGGGTCAGGCTGCTGGGGAGAAGAGGGCTGGCTAGTGGCCTGTCTCTGCCTTCCTGGCCAAGGTCTGTGAGAAGCCAAAGCCAAGTCTGACAGAGTTCTGTTGGGCATCGCTTCTGACCTTGTCCCCTCCTTTCCTCCCCCACCATGCTGCCACCTCTGACTCTCCCAGCATTCACAGGAAAACAATGTGAAACAATGCCTTTCTGTGCTTGGGCTGATAAAATAGCCATTTCTTTCTCAACTGCTGTGGAAGGGACCCTCCCTGCTCTTCCTGGGTGGTGGAGACATGCAGCTTTATCTGGGAAATTAATCTAGGAGCAGAGACGGGTTGGCTCTTCTTGGGCTACCACCCTTATGGCAGCAAGCAGAGGCACCACTTTGTTCTGTTCTGCCTGACCCTCTGTCCTAGTGCTTCACATCCTGGCTTGCCCTGTGTCACTGGAGTGCCAGCCCGTCCTCTGCCCTGGGAACCTTGGTCTTTCCCATGTCACTGGAGTGGCAGCCTGTCCCATGCCTGGGAACTCTGGCCTGCCCCATCCATGGGGCTGCAGCCTGCCCTGTGCAGGCAGAGCTGCTGGGACAGGCTGTTCCCACCTTGCCTCTCCATAGCAGTGAGCACAGCGAGGGGTAGAAAACACGGTGCTGAGAACCGAAAATGGACAATTTTTGTCATGGCAGTGCTGACATCCCTGATAGACCCTGGCCTGGCACAGCCTGAGGAAACCATTTTTTTCTCGCTCCTGGAGCAGAGGCTGCTCCAGCCCTTCACAAGGAAGCTGGAGGCAAAGGAGTCAACCGCAGATCCTGTCCCTGCTCCTCTGGGGCCTTGTGGTGACAGAACTGGGCGACAGAACTGGGCCACCAGCCCTCCAGCCACCTCGGCCCAGGTTACGGCCCCACCACCAGACCATCTGCATCCCTCCCTGCCTGTGCTGGAATGCGCTGCCTCCCACCGCCTTCAGTCCAACCACCTCCAAAAATCAGGTTGTCTTATTTAATGCCTAAAAGGCACCTCCTTTCAGACACCTGTTTTTGAAATGTTTGGTGCTAATGGCCATAACAAGTCTGGGTATTACAGTGAAATGATTACAGGAAAAATCTGCCTTGTTTCTAGCAGAGTAACTCCAGAGCACATGTAGGTTCTTCACATTCTTAATGCTTTTACCATATGAAAAATAATGTGTTCTGTGCAATTGCTTCTAGTATTTCATTCGTTTTTCATCATCTCCTATCTTGGAACATCCCTCTCCCTCTTAACAACATACTTCCCTAGATTTCATGGCAAAGGACAAGATCAGCTCTATGTTGCCATAATATCTTTTGAAGCAGAAAATTGTTTCCAGATTATCTAATGTGGGATGAAAAAACCATCATATTTATGGATTGGTAAAACAGATAGACTTCCAGTTGAGGTTAGTTCCAGGAAGGTTTTGTGATGATTATCTGGGAAAAAAAAATGTTTTCATTATTAAGTGTCAAAAATGCTGCATTAAAGTTTGTTAGAGTATATTTATCCCTGGGTTTTAGTACTTGTTTTTGTTCCAAAGGTTACTGTAGCCTGCACCAGTTTCTTATTTTAAAACTTGTAATAGTGGAAATTCCATAACGTATTTCTTGGTTTGAAATGAATTAAGTCAGATTCACTAGTCTGCTCATCACCCTTCAAAACATGAGGACAGAAAAGTAAGATGCGTGCACTGCATTAAATCACAGTAAGAACACATCTGCTGGCTGGAGACTGACTGAGCACTCTCTTCTTCCCTGCTTGTGTCTGTTAGCATCTCATTACTTGTTTTGCTGCCCTGTTTTCTCAACCTCTGAGTGTCTGTGAGTCTCCCCTGGCTATGGTATCTGTGTGCTATCCCAGGAAACCTCATTCATACCCTGAATGTGAATGAAATAATTAGCCTGGATAATCTATCTGGCTGCAAGCAGGGCTGGTTACTTGCTTTTTATCACGTTTGTTTGCTTTTAGCTGCTATTGGTACCTACATTTGAGTTTATATGACTCTTATTGATTGATGCTATTGCTTTGGCCACCAAACAGCAACTGCAGCTGGGGTGGCCAGAGTTTGGCTGCTCCCATATGCACAGGATGCTGCAGTGGTGATGGGTGGGCCGTGCAGCACGCTGAGTCTGTGTCTGAGTTTGTCTGTCCCATTTTCTCTCATCAGTCACTGCTGCTGGTCTTAACCACTTGCTTTTTGAGAAGTTTTGTTCCCAGTCATCTTCCAAAACCACAGCCTGCTGTTAGAATTTCCTTCTGCTTGTCTCCCCACACACTTCACTGCTGTAATAGAAGGATGCCTTTTCAGAAGGTCCCATGCTGATGTGTGTCTATGGTGTGGTGTGTCATTGACATACTGGCATGTGTAGGGCTGGTTTGGAGCCAACTGAGCAGGTCCCCTGGTACCCGATGCAAACAGATAAACACACAAATGTTAGCCCTCATATCCAGAAAAAAATATTGTTCTTGTTTAGTGACCTTGTGTTCCTATGGAAAACATTGATTATACTTATTGTAGTTCTTCATCTCTTTTCTTCTGCTTTTCGGGAATTTCTTGGGATATGTGCATGAAAGAAAATCTGTTTTATTATAATGTTGCTGTACAGTCTGCTTTTGGTGTCCTCTGCCTCTCTGTCACATTTCTGTCCTTTTCAAAGCAGACAGTTTTGATGTCAGGTGCGAAGGATTTGGACTGGAAAGCAGTCATCTTGGGCAGATTAAATGCTTCCCAAACAAAAATCCTGGGTTTGGGGAAAGTATAAATAGTAACAAGAAGAAGTGTAAAGTCTTTAATCCTGAAACCTTAAGTACAGACAAAATGATTGGCCCAGTGTAGGTAAAAGAGAAAATGCATGTAATGCTGAAAAACTTTTTTTCACTAGTTCCAAGAGGCATTAACAAATTGTTTTAGATGCCTGTCTTGTGAGATCATTAGAAGTTTATTATTTGGTGGTTTGTTTTGTTCTTTTTAACTAAGCAGATTTTTTTAAATTCTCTGTTACCATGCAAAAGCTGTCCAAACAGGGATGAGGTAAGCTGCTGCAATAAGGTATATGCAAACTGGTACCCAAGGGCCTTTGCACAAACTCTGTAGTGTCTTTCCAATCCTGTGGTAATCGTTCACCTAGAAAAACAAGTCTGAAAGCAAATATATCTGGCTTTAACAAACGGTTCTCTTGTCTTACAGAGAGAGGATACAAGCCATGGAGAAACAGATTGCCAGTTTAACTGGTCTTGTTCAGTCTGCGCTTTTTAAAGGGCCAAATACAAGTAATAGCAAAGATTCTTCTAGGTAAAAACAGAATTCATCTGTAATGATTTTAGTAATCAATCAACAAAAATATATTTGAATGTAATAGTAAAAAAAATCCTGAATGCTCAATCATTTTTAAGTTTCTTTATCATCTCCATGAGAATGCTAGGCAGAGAGGAAGAAAATGCCAAATGATAGATGGATATTAACTGCATTACTCTTCTTTGTGATAAAAAGAATTAATGTAGCTACATCTCTGTGCTTTCTACTGCTTATACTCCATTCCTTGCTTAACTTGTACTAAAAGGTGGTTTAAAAAAAACAACAACCTGACGAATTACTGGTGATATAAATTAAAAATATATATGTTAGACAAGGCCATTTAATTTGTTGCATATAAACTTCACTGCAGTTTTAATAGTTCGTAAGCTAAAATTACATTTTTTTTGTTATTACTTAGTGAGAAGATGATGTTGAAAGTGGTGTCCAGCAAGAGCAGCATTGACACTGCAGGTAAGATAATTCACTTTCAATTTACAACTGATTCAGGTATATGAATAGCTCTAACATTACAAACATCCCAGCTTATGGAAATGTCAAATTTACTTAAATTTCCATGGCTGTACTGTCAGAACTGAAGTTTAAGTGCAGGATATGGAAGTCGATCACGTCTTTGAGAGAGGAATTTCTGACAGGTTGAGATGCTATTTGGAATGAATTTCACACCTGTGCTGAATGGTTTAAATGAGATGCAGAGCCTCTGCATCTGGTGAATTTTCCAGTGACTCATCCTGTCTATAGGGTGTGTGTGTGTATATATATATATATATCTGTAATTAACCCTAGATGTGTCCAGATTGCTATAGAAGACTAAATATGTAATTCCTTTTCTTGTCACTTGAACTTTTTCTAAGGTCCGTCTGTCACTAGGATACTACGGATGTAATGACACCAAGAAATTTAGCAGTCAGCAAGACAGCACTTTCCCTAATTATACCACACTGATCTTTTACTAATTATTAGCGTGCACCTAAACTGTTCTGAGCAAGCACCAGTTACAGAGCCAGTAAGAGCCGGTCTTGTTTTAGCATCCCACTTGGAGAGCTGTTAAGTGTGTAAAAGATTGAGTTAAGACTGTTGTGAAAGAAGATCTCCATGTGATTGAAGCTCTTTGTGTATGGGCTGCTTCAGGCTGCTGCCGGAGAAGTCCGCGGGGTATTCATGTGCTTCTGTGCCTCCTCTTCACCTTTGTCATGCACTGAATGCAAATAAAGGCAGTTCCCTACTTCCTGGTAGTGCTGTTCCCACAGGGAGATCTGTGCTCCAGCAGGTAGTAAACCACACACGTTTATTAGCAAACCTATTATGCTCCTAACTAGCCTTTCTGTTGGAGCTGTTAGCTCACGTTCCGGATTCCTGTTTGTCTGGAATTGCACTATGTCCTCCTAATCGACAGAAACCAAACTAGACCTGGAAACTATCATCCATATGGAAGAGAGAAAGAGCTAAAGTCCTGGTACTGAAGCTTTGCTCTCAAGCCACTCTCTGGTGCTGTTCCAACTCTTCCGTTCCTGCTGGCCTCTGGATGGGGAGAGAAATACTTAAAGCTTTGAAGAAATAAGTTGTAATTTTTCAGTTTCAGACAATATGATGAAAAGTCTGTAATTATTCAAAACAGCTGCAAAATGGTCTTAAGATTTTCCCTATTGCAATGTCATTATAGACTGAGAATTTATGGCATTTCCCACTTGCACAGGCCTCACCTCATATAAAGCACTTATGAAACCCTCACAACCAGCACATACAGTGCCTTGTGTTCCTCTTTGTAGTGCATTGCAAACAGCAGCCTCTCTGCGTTCCCTGTGATGGTACCAGTTCAGACAAGTGCTTGGTGGGGAACACTGAGTTGGAGGATCTGATCTACATGGGCCCTGATTTGAGTGAGAGTTTGGACCTCCAGAGGTCCATTTAAACCTGAATTATTTAGTGATTTGTTTGTGCATGTGTAAATGTGCACTCACTTAAATGAGAAATGGAATAATATTCGTTGGGAAAACAACCTTGCATAAAGCAACAGCGGGGATACCCTGGGAAGTCATGCCCAGTCCACCAGAATAGCTTGGTTCATCTGACCGGCAGCCATTTCCTGACACTGTTGTTCCCAAATACTCCTTGCTCACTACATTATCATATGACTGACACATCCCTGAAATTACAACATTACATCTAACAGCTGCATGTGCAAGCGTGGTGGGGGAGATGGAGGGCAGGGAGTGTAATTTACTCTGTCAAAGGCCAGATCATCATCTGTCACATACTGACACAGACACTGGCTTTGTCACATGGCCACGCGTATGAGTAAGGATTCCAGCATTCTGTGTGCTATAGATGCTTTTCTCATCCCTTGGGAGAAGGGGATAGGACAGTGAGAACCACCATGCAGCCAGCAGTCTGCAAGGATCCCTAGCAGTGCTATAAAGTATAGTTGTAACTCCAGCACCTGCCTCCCTATATCCTGTCCTTCCAACATGACTCAGCCACAAAATTAAATTGTAGCAGATAAGGAAAACAAGGTGTGATGACCCCAGTATACTACAGTATTGTAACCCACAACAGCTATTATTGAAGACTGCTGTATAAAAGAATAGTCTTGTATAATGGAATATTTTGCTTTTGTACCTGGAATTGCTCAGGACATGGTCCAATAAGTCAATGCAGTCCAACTTACTTGAAAATTAGGCAACCTGCCAGAATATGCTACAGAATGTTTCTCCTTTTAGTAAATATGCTTGGGTTCAAACATGCCAGCAGGAGCTAGAAACACTTCTGCTGACCGCCGTTTTGTTCCTCGGTTCACCCCAATCTTTATTAAGTATAGCCATTTAGGCAGTCAACTCTCTTACTTTACAATTCCACTTGACAGCTGTGCACTGAGATACCAGTTTTAGCAATTTCAAAGACGGTTTGAAAGACAAAGTGGTATAAAATGTTGATTGAACAGTCCTTTCTAGAGCTCTGATAAGCAAAAATGTGAATTGCTTCCCATTCTAAAGGATAAAACACCTGTGCAAGATAATATTGCCTCATCAATGTTGAACCAACGTATTTTATAGTGTGTGTTCCAATGATAGGAGACTTTGATGCACAAAATAGAGAACTACATCCCTTGAGATGGGAAAGGAAGCAAAATTTCTAAACCCTAGATAACTCTATATAGCTAGGTTGTGAATACTTTGTTTGGTATGTCATATGAACCAAATTGTTGCATTTAACATGCTTTTGCTTGTCCAGTCTGTAGAAGCCAGTGGCTTCTTTAGCCCCAAATATTAAGGACTCTGAAGAAACCCAGCTTTTTCACTGAGGAAGATGAGTCTGTAATGACAATGCTTGTCTGCATTTCTTACCTTTTATTGCTTAAGGCTCAGTTCGTTCATGGGTGATGGGTTCAAAGAGCAGTAACCCCCCACAGACTGGCTATGTCTCTTCTGCTAATGTTAGGAGAAATTCCATGACCAAATCCTTATAAAGATCCTCCTTTCCTGAAACGCGAATGGCATCAAGGAACTCTTCACACAGAAACAATATGCAATTCTAAAACCAAACCATACTAGTAAGAGTCACCATGAGTCTGCTAACAAATACCCTGAGAAATACTCACATACTCTCTTTTCTGTCATATTTTTGTTCATCAACTGGAGATTGATTGATAGACTAAATCCTGGATTCATTTATTAAAGTGGAATCAGTTGGGTCGTGGATTACCAAAAAAAGCAATAGCTTTTTGCTAGTTGCTGCCTTGTTAGAAGAGGAAGGAAGACATTTCAGTATTCCCTGAGAAAGGGATCAGGGAGTACAACTTTCTGCACTAACACCACCAATACAAAACAAGAGAAAGATGGCAGCAGAGAGAAGTATTACAAACGTAGGACTCAGATTTGATTCCTCATTCTTTGTGAACATTCTTGTCATGTGTGCAGATCTGTGTGCCTTTCCCACATGCATGACTTGCTGTGATGACCTGTGAATTAAATCCCTGTCTATATCTGCTTGCTTGTCTCAGATTCAAAGACAGATCATGCTAATCTTAGAACTCTGTCAGCATTTGCAGATAAAATGATCCTGAATTAATTCTGGATCAATGAGGTGAAGTTGCACACTAATATATATATATATATATATAATATTTTATTCTTTTAAGGGTGATTTAGTGCCATCTATTTACTGTCATGTCTCCCCAAATACTGCTTGAAAATATTGTGGCTCTTTAATAAGATTAGTAATTTGTGAAGAAACATTGCTGGGTGTCTGCTGGTGGCCTTTTGTCCCACCCTGCTTCAAAATAAAATCTTAACATTTTAGAAAAAAAAGGTAAAATCTGGACAATGGAAGGAAAGCAGTGTCTTTGCAACCATAGCAAGGGTCAAGTGTCAGGAAGTAGAAGTCGAGTTCCTTATTCCCTGAGCACACAGCAAACCTTTACTCTTTCTGCACATCAGTTCTCTTTGTACTCTAAAATGGCAGCTTAGTTCATTAACCTTTGTAAAAAAAGTTAACATTTTTGTTTGTCCAGAGTATTAGGAAATTATGGTGGAAGGTTGAATTTCCCTTACCTAGCTCAAGAAGGGGTTTATTTGAAAAGCCAAGAGCCAGTGCTGTTTCTTTCCCTTCAATCCATCTGGCCTGACATCTAATTGCAAAGTTACAGCCTGGGACTCTTTCCAGAAGTGAGCTACACTCCCTAGATGAAGCAGCCCCTCATTCAGCTGCCCTTTTATCCTTTCTTGATGAAAATACGAATATCTGAGAAATCAGTTGCTGATGATTACTGCTCACTCGGTGTCTTGTGTTTCACAGCCCCTGGAGCCAGCAGTCCCACTGCATGTTTCACAGGCTCTGAGCACACTGCAGCAGGGACACTGTGGCAGCCAAGAGCACCTAATGGTGAAATGAGGTGGCTGAGGCAGCAGCGGAGGAGGAGAGCTGCTTTGTAGGGAGTTGGAGACATTTATTGCTTACAGAAGCAGATCACAATCCATCTACACTAAAAGGAAAGCAGGCACCCCTTCCTGAGAAAATATGTGAACTGACTGGGGTCCAGCATGGGGGGAGGGACTGGTGGGGTCTGATTCATGCCTTGGCTGCCTCATCACAGGGTCGGGGGCTGAGGTTTTGGAGCTTTTGCTTGAGGCAAAGAACAGCAGAAAGGTAGATGTGCTTTCAAAAATAGTCCAGATTTGTGGCTAGGGATCAGAACTCTTGGAGGCTTATCCACATTTTTCATATTCTCTGGTGGTTTCTGTCTGTAAGGTTTATGAACTAAATACCATTTTCTTTTAAAAAAAAAGGCAAAAAATAGTGCATGTGGGAGGGAAATAGATGCTTGGCTGTAGGAGAAACTGCAGTGTACATGTAGACAGATAAGTATTAGCATATATTAGACTGAAGCATGGAGTGGGTACATAATGGCAGTGAACAAGGACTGTTTATTTCCTGAGTGTTGCTTTCTGTTAAGGAGCTCTTTGAAAGTCAAGAGAGCATTGAATCATACTGGAGTATAGCAAAAATGTGCAGCAGCTTGCTCGGCAGTGTAATGACGAGTGCTGTTGTTGAAGCACCAAGCAGATCTAGCTGGAGCACGTTCAGGGAAGGTATAGCATTACGACAGCCTGCACCAAGCTAGAACAGCTTTTTGTCTGAGCATGTCTCCAGAAGCCCATGGCATGGCACACTGTATGTAGCAGAATTGCAAATGAAGGTAAAGTAACAAACATGATTCTTAAAAAACTTTTTTTTTTTCTAAATAAAAATAGACTGGTGTAATTTCCATCCTTTAAGAATGCTTTCCCCAGATGAATTTTGAAAAGGCTGTATTTGAGGTATCTACACCTGTTGGAAAAGGAATAACAGTGTATTGTTATGCTGAATCGTACTTACTCAGGAACATTTGAGGAATGGTTGAAAAGACTACGAGGGGTAAGAGCATGGGGAGAGAACTTCCCACTCTGGGATTCTTACTCATTCCAGTCAGAAGATGTGTCATGCACTTCAGTGCACTGAAAATTTGCCTTCAGCAGGCAAAGCTCACAACACTGGTTTTTGTTTGATTTCATTAAACTTGATAGAATGTGTGCTTGTGGGAACAAATGATGACCAAAATCTCTGCAGATCCATTGATGAGCTATTTTCTCTTTTCTCAGATTACTCTTTTTAATCATAGAGAAGGAAGAAATTGAAGTAGGGAATGACCTAATCATAGAATAGAATAATGGAATTATTTAGGTTGGAAAAGACCTTCCAGATCATCCAGTCCAACCATTAACCTAACAGTGCCAAGTCCACCACCAGGCCAGGTCCCTAAGCACCACATCTACACATCTTTTAAATACCTTCAGGGATGGTGACTCAACCACTTCCCTGGGCAGCCTCTTCCGATGCTTGATGACCCTTTTGGTGAAGAAATTTTTCCTAATATTAAAATTCCCTGAGTGTAACTACACGCCATTTCTTTTTGTCCTATTTTTTGTTACCTGGGAGAAGAGACCAACTCCCACCTCCTTCCAACCTCCGTTCAGGCAGCGGTAGAGAGCAATAAGGACCTTGAGACTCCTTTTTTCCAGACTGAACACCCCCAGCTCCCTCAGTTGTTGCTCATCAGACTTGTGCTCCAGACCCTTCACCAGCTTTGTCGCCCTTCTCTGGGCATGCTCCAGCACCTCAATGTCTTTCTTGTAGTGATGGGCTGTTAATGCCATAGTTCAGGGAGCAGCAACATCCAAGCCATTTGAGATCAAGGAATAAGGTGGATTTGGCAGTGTGATGAGAAGAGTTTGCAGGACTACGTAGTGCTGGACTTAAAAAATGAAGTTTGTCATACTGACAGTCTGTCATTTTGTCTGCTGAGGGAGTGTTGGGGGGAAGGGACACATTAGAAAAGAAATTTGAAGAATATGGGTGTGTAAGTGCAAATTGCGAGAAGGAGCTGACATTTCTGTTAGCTGATGAGCTGGAATTTGCTTGTTCTCTCTAAACAGAGCTTCTTCCCAGGTACTTGAGACTGAAAAGAACAAGCTTGGCATTGTTGCTGTGTAGAGGAACAGCATTCTTTAACAAAGAAAGTTTTGTGAGGACAACAGTCATTATTTTCAGTGTGGCTCGGCTCATTTCCTTGTGTTATGCTGTATTCCTTTCAGACAGACTAAAAAGGAGTGGGTGGATGCAACATGGCTGGAGAGCCTCTGCCACACCATCATTTCATTTCTCTGGTTTTATAGGGCTGCTGCTGGAGATACCTGCTAGAAATAATGCAGTTGTCCTTTAAGCAGTGAAGCAAGATTCTCTGTAGAAATCTTTTCCCCATATTTGGCAGTTTGACTGAATCCCTCTCCTGTGATGATTAATCAACAAATACACAGTTCAGGAGTCCTATGAATGAATTTGCATCAACTTGGTCTCAGACATCTCCTGGGAGGACAGTCCCGAGGTTGCTTTCAGAACCAATCTGATTTGTTGCTGTTTTGTGTAATCTGCAGTTATAACTTATTATCCCATCTCCACTACATGTGGCAGAAAGCAGTCCTGGGGTAATGCAGTGCTCTGATAGACCTGAGGTTCCAGCACAGATACAGTCTGATACTGTGCAGGTTCCACTCAAAATATATTGGATAAGGAGGTGCCAGTCCTCTGTTAATACTGAGCACTGGCATCTGTCATTTTCTTTTCTCATCCATCTGTGTGAAATACCTGTGGATTCAGTGGGCAGAGGAAGGATCATGTTTGCACCTTCTCTGCTGTGAGCTCAACTTGTACTGCTGCTTATTGCAGGAGCTACCAGCATACCTGGGGGGAAGAATGCACTGGGAGCTGTGGAGTCAGCTGTCATCCATCACCCTGCTGGAGCCCCAGCAATGCACGTCAGCCTGCATGGTATGAAACGCAACGTGTCGGATCTGCGGCTGCAGCTGCACCAGATGAAGCAGCTACAGGTATGATTATCTAGATAATGCTGGGGAAAAAGGTGGGTTATCAGCAAATGCCTTTTTTCCTCCCTCCCTCTCTCTCATTTTCTCTCTTTAAGCTTTTGTACAAGTGAGTCTCAGTAGCAGAGTTCTAGCAAAGGGCAGACCCAAGTACTACAGACACAAAAGTTTGCAGAGTCCTCGAGATGTGAGAATTAGCACTATTAAACTACTGCTGCTCAGATATTGAGAAAAAAAATAATTTCTAGCTTTGTTGGATGACTCTAGGCATTAAAGCACTATTTATATTATAATAATATCAAGTCTGTGATTACAGTTTGGACCCTGCTATGCTATGTGCTGTATAAACATGTCAGAAGAACCATGTTCCTGCTCCATACTGTTTACAGTTAATACAGATTTTAAGTCCCTGAATAAACAACTTTGATGTCAGGAAACCCAAATGTAGCTGAGGATCAGTAGATATGCATTAAGCCAGAGTCTGAGTCCTGTATTTACAGAATCCAGAAAATTAGCCAACTTGAACAGTAAGAAATAAAGGTAATTCCAGTGTTGCTGCAAAGGTCTGTTGTGCCCTACTTACATTCAGGTTTTAACAATACATTCCTAATACATATCAACACTTCAAAACCTGCAAGAAACAATACAACCAATGAAGAGTTAACAAATACAGCATGTTTGCACATACAGTCATGCTGCAAATATAAATATATGCTGTTCATCTCAGACACTGTGAAAATAAGCATGTGCAGCTGTACAGGTCTTCAGCCCTTCACTTAATTGGAAGCTGAAGAGCACTGTGTATTGTCTCAGAAGATGGAAAAGAAGGCAGAGCACTTTTTTGCAAGACAAAGTGGGCAGTGGGGGAAGCTTCAATACTCTGCCAGTCCTCCTTGCCCAGAAAGTGACATCACATGCTTGGTATTGTAGGGCTGCAACTACTGCTTCTATAACCAGGGCGATTTTGAATGGTACTATGTCAATCACGTTTGATCTGCTGATGAATTTTAGAACAAAATTATGATAATACAAATCAGAATTCAGAGCATGTTTTACCTTCACCTCCTTATCTACAGGAAATTGAATTATGAACCAGTCATAGAGCAAAGGAGCAGAAGGATGAGGTAGACATCAGTATAGGAAAATGTGTCCAGCTGAAGGTCCTGTGACATCTTGTGCTCTGTTTGCTGGGAATGAAGAGATGGCAGAAGGCGTTTGGAGCAAAGAGTTGGTTCAGGTGACTTCTGCCTGTGATACAGCTCCCATGTATTTAAATTTTCAGTTTAGGGTGATTATGTTCCAATAGCAAATGTCCCTTTCAAAAGCTGTTCTCAGCAGTGCTGCCTGCGTGCCAGCCATCGTGTTCCCCATCTAATTTGAAGACATTGGCATGAGATCTCTGCCCTGGCACATTACGTGTAAGTGCATATTCTTCCACATTTGTGCTGCAAACCACTGCAGCCCCTCTCTGTCTCAACACCATGTGCCAAATGCAGCTCTTGGCAAATGCCTGCAGCGTGGCCCCCAGCTGCGCTCAGCATGTGGCCTGGGAAGGCGGCTGGAGGCTGCAGTGCTGCTTGGAGGCCGGGAGTGCATCCTTCTCACAGGCTGCACCAGGGAGGTGGCATTTCCCCAGCTGCGCTTTGTCTCCATGGCCCTGCCCAGGGCAGAAGCCTTGCTTTTGATCAGACACAACGTCGTGGCACACAGGAGTGAAGAAATTTCTACCATCTGCACAAATCGATGCTGCCAGGGAGGTCTTGAGAAGGGAAAAAGGACATATCCCGAGTGTGCTCATTAACTGTGGCTGGCTTCCCTTAATTCAGAAATTATAGCAAACTTGGTGCATTGAGCTAGTAGGAAGTTGAGAAATTTTGATAGTCAGTTAGAAGAACCTGTAGCTCAAGGGAAACTTTAGTATTTTACACATAAATTCCATTCATGAGAGTTTCTGTCATGGCATTCCTGAATTATTTTGAAAAAGAGCTCACAGTTTGTAGGGCAGCAAGTGAAACAGGCAGTGTTTTAAAATGAAGAGTGTTGAAATATCACATTTTTAATGAAATTTTTTGTGCTATGTTTTTTCAAAAATAATTATAAGTAAAAGAGAAAAAGTATTTTTCTCATTTCCCAGATTGTTTTCATTTTGTGTTTGACAGTCCTTCATATTTTTCAATTTCACTGTTTCTTCTGGGCTGGCAGTCAGTTCTTGTTTGTGTGAATTTTTTATACAGTGACAGACTGGAAGAAACACTTCAGAAAAATGAAAAAATGATTGCACAGGAACAAAATTTGGCAGGATAACTAAGAAAAGGAACAGGACATAAAACTATGTTTAATAATATCTATTGTTTAATTTTCAATTGATGTTACCACCGTAAGTTCATACTAATTTTTCTTAATAGAATCAGAGAAATACATGATAGAAAAGGCCCATTCATTCATGTATCCTTTGTTTGTGCTGGCAAAATCTTCTTTTTAAACTGTATCCAGCAGCAATGGATCCAGATGTATTGATTCACACACCAGATAAACATACGTTACAAGAAGTACAACATACGCCACCAAAAAGTTACAACTCAGTCGGTGGCTGGATTTTGAACAGAGATTCTTAGCATACAGACATTTGCCTCGTGGCTGTTGCTAGAAGCTCTATTCACTTCCTGCTACTACACTTGCATGTTCTGAGTGCTCTGATTTTCAGAGAGATTCGAGTCAGACTAGTTTCATGGTACTATGGAGTTTTCCTCATTGCCAGAGATAGGCTGTAACCCAGCCTTTGT
The DNA here is from genome assembly GCA_013398955.1 of Callaeas wilsoni. Taxonomy (NCBI): domain Eukaryota; kingdom Metazoa; phylum Chordata; class Aves; order Passeriformes; family Callaeidae; genus Callaeas; species Callaeas wilsoni. Next base: position 147,940 of record VWPU01016745.1, on the reverse strand, counting down.
CCTGGATGGATTTGTTAGGGATAAGAACTGAGCCCATGATGAGTTTAGTGGGGTTGTTCGTTCTGTGCTCCCAGATAATGAGAACTCTTAGTAGCAGGTTTGAACCAAGCCTTAGAGCAGATGTACATGGCATATATCATTAGCTTATATGTACATTGGAATTTTTTTGTCTACTTGTTCATTTCTTTAATTGAACTCCTTTTAAGGGAACACAGTTAGATATGATTAATGTTCCCCATTAGGAACGTGTATGCATGCATGCTTTTCCTTCACTCAGTGCACTGTTCACAGGGAAATGAGCGCTGCAGAAAGGACAGAAGATGTAACAACAACACTGTCATAAATGGTATATGATACTCAGTCTCACAAGTAGAAGTTTGAATTAGAAATTCAAATATCTTTTGAGCTGCATTATAGAACTGGAGTCGCTACCTTTAATCAATGTATGGTAACAAGCTTCAGGAACTAGATACTTAGATTCTACAGAGGTCCTGAGCTGCAGGCAGCCAGTTCTGTTTGTGGCTGTGCACTGTAGTTCATGGAGAGGTGGGTGGCCCAGAAGCCTCCCCCAGAAGGGCCTGGGAGGCTCCCACTGGGTAGGTCATGCTTGTCTCCCAGTGAGGAGCAGGGTTGTGAACTAATACTTGGTTTTCTAGTTACTTGTCTCATACCTAATAATTGGTTCAAAGTGAACTGAACTAGTTTTCAGACTATTCTTGAAGTGGGTGCCAGAGGCAGAGCTGGGGTACTTGTGTGAGAGCAGTGACAAATAATGGCTGAAGCACTAGATGAAGAAGAGGCACAAGGAAGGTATCTGGAGAGATTAGTGAGGCTGGAAGTGAGACCCAGGGTAAAGAATGTATGAGAGGATGCTAGAATTCTAAAAACACATGTTAAATTTGGTTCTGTTTGATTGCTGCTTGCAGTTATAAGTTAAGGTAACTCTAATTAGCAAGAAATTGTCATTTGGTGGTGACCGGAAAGCCTGCATTGCTTTTCCTTACTTTTGGGCACTTGCCTTTAGAACTTTGGTACTGTTTTAAGAAAGACTTTTCAAGTATGAATGTCTAAGATTGTTTATTTAGCTTGTTTTCAAGCAAGCTTATAGTACAAAAGGTTCTACTATGTGGAACCAGAATAACTGTGGCAGATCCATAAAACATCTTCTGCTTGTGGTGCTGGAGTAACTAACAGAGGTGGTCAGAAGGGCAAGCAGAGTGTGCACTTTAGACAGGGAGTCGCCCATGGGATACTGCTGGCAGAAAAAAGGTAAGAATCAAGTTCAGTTCCAGAACACAGAGGTAAATGTGATGGCCAGAGACTGCCTTCTCCTTCTCAGCCACAGCTCCTCCTCTCCCTGCCTCATGCTGTCCTTTGGCTGCTGACTGCCACAATTGCTCCCCTCCCACAGTTCTTTCTTTTGTCTCTCTGGACCCGTGTGTACATCTCCCTTCTCATCTTCCATCCCTGTTCCCCAAGCACTAACAAACCCAGGTTTTCCGTAAGTAGCCAATTATTGCATGAAGTTTCATAGAAATACCAAAAACATTTCTTTGATAACAAGATGAATCATTTCCCAGACTTCAAGAGCTCACTCCAAACACTGAAGTTTGGGAGTCTTCAACATACAAGCATTTTTGAAATCTTGCTATGTTACATTTTTATTCCCTCTCCTCATTATCAGAAATACATGAACTTTTATGACTGAAACTTCCTGGTATTGTTCAAGCACTTCATAAATGGACGTGACAAACACCTTAGCTGTACACATCACCACAATAAATATAGATCCTCTACACATCCCCATAATAGGAAAAAACATGTGCCTGCCATTTCGCAGCCTCACACACTCGCGCATACTCAGTTTGCTATTAGTGGAAGTCCTTGTTACCAGCTGAGTAACATCAAGGACTTAAATTTTGGACACCTGAGACTTAAGACTAACTCTGTTGCTGACCTTCTCACTGACCTTGGATCAGTTGTTTCACATATCCTAACTCACTTCCATGTGTCAAATTTCCCCACTTTTTAAAGAGCTGTGAATAAATTGTATGACTTAAGTGTTACATGCTCATTCACTCATTTACTCATTCATTTAGGTTTTCCTACTTGAAAATATGACACGATGAAAGAGGTGTGTATCTCAGATTGTTGTGCTGGCCTTGCAGTAAGAGATTTTAATTTATCAAATCCAAACGGTAATCCCATAATGGGGAAAGAACCACATATGCACTGTCTTCAAAATAATCCAGATATTATTTATATATTTCTGTGCTGTTGAAATGTTTTTCAGCTTCGTTTTTTCACTAACTGCTAACACTTCTCTTCAGCTGAATTTTGAGCTAGCTCCTCCTGCTTGTCACAGCTCAGATTTCACAGACGTACACACGCACATGCACGCACACACACGTGCACACACTCGCAATGAGGTGTTACCCTCCCTCTCATTGCAGTCCTGTAGCTGGAGAAGAGAGTCAGGCACAAGGACTGAACAGTTGGGAGTGGGGAACTGAGTTTGTTTCTCTCATGCCCATACTGGTTGGAAAGAATTGTCTCAGCAAAGGCTTTTTTTTTCTTTGCTTCTCATTAATTTTCTTATATCAATTTTAAAGAAGTCATGCTACATTATACTGTCTTGTAGGTAACCCATTTTTGTGATTCTTCCTATTAGGTCATGGGTTTATTTTGTGCGTTAAATGTGGTTTGGCTGTTAAGCCTGGATATTCAGAAGACAGCTGACAGTTCAAGTGCTAGTTTTGAAACTGGAACTGTTAACTGAAACCCCAGTTAACACAGGTGTTTTTTAAAAACAGTATGAGATGGCTTCTGGGCTAGAGTTGTGTTCATGTTGCCTGTATCCTAAACCTGTGACTAGGTGGAGTCCTGCTTATCACTTTGAATCTTGTGATTTGCGTAACAGACTTAAACAGGTTTTGTTTGTGTGATCGTGGCTCATAGCTGCTCCAGGGCTACCCACAGAAGAGTACAGCCGAGTTTGCCTTCTTACCTGTGTTTTGTTCTGTGAGCTTAGTATCAGCAAGACAATTAATGCTTGAGTTACTTAACATCAGGCTAAGACAAGAAAGGTGTGACTTGCAGTTCTCATAAAATTACTGTGTTATAAAGGGCAGTTTTGCTGGTGGGTAAAGGAGGTTTTATGTATTGCAGATGAGCTGTACGCCTGTACCAAATTACACCACATATTACAGTCCTTCCTCTGCCTCTTGAGAGACTGAAAATTTCCATTCTGAAAACAGAAGTGCCTTCCAACCATGACATTAATGTGTGGGATTATCCACTAGGTACATGTGGGCAGTGAGATGCATAATCTTGCGAGATACACGGAAAGTGGAAGTCAAGCATCCGGCATTCTCGTGCGGCGTAATTAATTCTTGATTCATGTTGAACCAAGCAGAATAAAGGGGCCACAATCCTTGCAGAAGTTATGCACTGAAGGTGATATACTGATCCCAAAATCTTTTGTTTATCAGTTTGAAACTGGAAATTATATATATACATGGAATAATGTTTATAGGTACAGCTAAAGAGGGAAAGAAGGTAAAAACACTCACTCACTGTAGGGTGGTGTTTATCCCAACCTGCTGAGCTCTGCAATGTATTCTGTTGCCAGGGATGTCAGTCAAGCAGGAAAAATTGAAGTTGATTTCTTTTGTGCAACAGCTGCAGAACCAGGAGATGCTGAGGGCAATGGTGAAGAAAGCAGAGCTAGAAATCAACGGCAAAGTGATTGAAACAGTGAAGAGGCTCGAAGATCCTGTGCAGCGACAGCGCAACCTGGTGGAACAAGAAAGGCAGAAATACCTTAACGAGGAAGAAAAGATTGTGAAGAAGTTATGGTGGGTTGAGAAATCTCTTCAAATTTATTGCTTTTGCCTGTCTTTTTCTTCCATAAAGTAGAAACTTCTCCCACTGTCTTCAGGTAAACTGCATCTGTATATGCTGTTTTAGCTATGTTTCCTTGCTGTGTGTCACATTGGCTGTAAAACTGTGTCGGTGTTGTTCAGCTCACTGGTCCTGCCTGGGAGTCCTTCTCGGCACAGCCCACTGGGTAAGTCCCACCAGTACCAAGAGTTTCAACCTCTTCAGAAGTCCGCTGTAAAAGGACAGATGGCTCTAAGGACTGTGCCCATCCCTGGATTCTGAAAGCCTCCCCCTACCCTGGTTCTCCCCTTCAGCCTTAGGTATTATGCTTTAGGGAAGCAGGGAGGAATTTCCTCAAGAACAAAGGGATGCAAAGGAAGGTAATGAGTTTGGATTTAAGTACGAAAATCAGATTTTAGCAGTAAGTGCTTTGGCTACTGCATGGGAGAGGTAGGGGAAGCTCAAACAGAGGATTGAAGTTGAATTACAGTCAGCAATGCCAGTCCTTGTCTAAAATGTACTCTCTGAGATTTCCATCTGCTTAACTGTGTGCTTTTTTCTATTGTTATGTAAAGGCCCTTTGAAAGATTCTGAGGTTTTTTTCCCCAGAACTTTGGCCCACCAAGACTGGTGGGATTGAGTTGTTTGGTTTAGTCCATGTTCAGAGTCAGCAGGAGGAAAAATAAAGCTGAAATTAATAAACACTTTAATTCTAACACTCACAGTAGTAAGATGTTATATAATGAATTATTTCTCATCACTGCATTTATTTCACACCTGAAGAATTGCTCCATAATAGAGAAAAAATTTCTAGTCAGCTTGTCATTGGAAATTGTGATTGAAGAGCCATAGAGTACAGTTACTGAGAGCTGAAGAGAGTAAATCCTTCCTGTTGATCAATGTGTTGTGAGATTAATACTTTTTGTAATAAAAAAGGTGCATCTGTAAAGAGAAAGTTGGATGTTACTAAGAGAGAGTCCTGTGAAGAAAGGCTGAATGTGCAGTAACAGTCCATGCAAGTGTAATTAAACCTCTCAGCTGGTTTGTAGTCCTAAGTAATGACCTTCCTGTTCCTCACTTTACTGCTGTGTACCTCATTGCCAAGCTCCTAGATGGTCTGTTCTCCATGGAAAGAACAATTTGTGTGATGGCTGTTTGTGGCGCTACCTCATAAAATGGATATAGAGTGAGGTCAGGTGCCAATGGCATTCACTGTTACAGCTGATCATTGCAGTAAGGTTCTGTTTTATCAGGTTTTGAAATTTTTCCTTTCACAATGTTTCTGCTACTTCTGTGCTACTCATTTGTTTAAGTTACAGGCAAATGTCGTAAATCTTTCAAATATTAGTTCACCCCTTTTAGAGACATGCTAGAAACAAACATTTATTTTTCATCAGTTGTGTCCAGTGAGATTCCTTTGTCATGTATTTGCTCATTTGCAGGGTCAGAGCCGGAAAGAAAAGCACATCTGACAACAATAATTTCAGCAGCTGATGGCTGTTAATAGTGAAGAGCATACAGCACAAAATTACACATCGAATGTCACTGACAGTACTGAGGAAAAGGTTAATATTCTATATAGGCATTTACAATGAATCTGATCCCACTGCAGATGTACAAAAAAAATGCAAAGCAACAGGGCACAAAAATTGCCATTTTTTAGGATTTCAACTGTCGCCCCCTTGATCTGTCCTAAATCATAGGAATAAATCAGTAGACTATCTTCATGTGAGACACTGGAGCCTAAGGATTACTACAACACTTACAAAAGTGTATTTACTACTCTTAGGTGGTAAATCTTAGCTTTAAAAGTCCTCCTTTCTACAACTGAAGATTATTGCTTGAGCAGGGAGTTTGGACCAGATGACCCACTGTGATGCCTTCCAACCTCACCCATTCTCCGATTCTGTGAAATAAGGAAATAAAAAGATTGGCAGCTTCGTGTTGTAAACAACAGAAATGTTGGTGTGCATTTCAGAGCAAGCTTTCTGTTGAGCAGAAAGCTTGCTCAACAGATTCATAATGGTGCCTACAGAAGTGTGCCCATGTGTGTCACAGCTGTAGCAGGATTACAGTTCAGAGAACACCTAATGAAATCTGTTAAACGTAGTGTTTATGTACACTTGTAATGGTGAAACTCAGAATTAAATGTGTAGGTTTTTTCTATCTAATCTTTTGATTCAACCTTAGAGATGTTATATATAAGACTTGTAGATACTAGATTCAAACTTTCCCAGACCAAGGACAAATTACAATGCTATGATACACTGACTAATGAAGTATTTATGTCGCAAGCATGTTAGAGGTGTGCCCACTCTATATTGTAGATTTCAAGCACTTTAATAGAAGGGGTTTATAAGCACAGTATTTTAATTATAGGCACATCCAATCTGTTCAATGGGATATGATCCATAGTAAGTTACAATTTATACTTTGTTAGGAAAAGGATCCGATTATTTATAATAATAACCATGTTCCATGAAAACAAAACTTCACTTAGCAATCTTGGAGAGCTACTAGTAGCAGATACCTGGGAAGGGATATCAGAAGAATCTTTTTCGTTTGTTTTTGAATCTTTCATCTGTCAATCAATCACCAAACTCTTAAATAATGCACAGCAGAATATTCACCCTCTCCATGCTAGTCATTATGTTATAGACACTCCCCCACTCCCTTTCCACTCCCTTTTCCCCCACTCATGCATTTTCCAGCCTGAGAAGTCTTAGTCTGCCTAGTTAACCTTCTTCTAGAAGCCTTTCTCTACATTTCATCATCTCTATGATTGCCTTTCTCTATGCCCTTTCTAACTCTGGTGTACAACTGTGAGGTGGGAGTGGGGAGACAGGAGAGCCCTGCAGCAGCTTTGTTGGATGCAGGCACACCATGACCTCATGCAGTGGCATGGTGTGACCTCCCTGTCCTCATCTTCCACAGGAGCTTTACATTAAAAATCCAGTATCTCACTCACAATGGATGGTTATCAGTTCAAAGTTCATTACTGTGTATAAAACCTTAGGGTTTTGGGAGGTTATTGGTTTTAGGTGGGGTTGATTTTGGTTTTATGTCTCCTCTTCTCATGAGCACACTTTACATGTGTTAGGAGTTCATTTAATCTTTGGTGTTTTCCTGGTCAGTTAGTATCACATAGTATCTGCAGTCCTGTGCCGCCACCTTTCATTTGCATTTCCCTGAATAATATAATAGCCTTTTGAGATTTTTTTTTTGTTATATTATTCATCCTATTTTCTAAATTATTTATAGTATGTTGAAAAGCACCAGCCCTAGCAGTGATCCCTGTGGAACTCACCAGCAAAGTAGATTCATTGAGTTAGCTGTTCATTGATCCCTTATCTTTACTTCAGTGCTTTATCCATGAAAGAATTTCTTCTCTTGTCCCATGGCAACTTTGCATTCTTAAAAGCTTTTCCTCAAACACCTTGCTGAAAGCCTTTTGCGCTACACTTTGTCCCTAAGCTTCTGTTGTTTGTGGATTTGTGAGACTTACCTTCATTTTACACAAACCATATTAATTCCTACCTAACACAGCATATTTTTCTATTGTTCATTGATTCTTTATTGTTTATTCTTTATTTTGATACCTACCTATTACACTGGTCTAAGTGTCAGTCTCACCAGAGTACAGTTCCCTGAATATCCCCATACCATTAAAAAAAAAAAGTATTTGTATCATTTATGACACTTTCCACTAATCTGGTGCCAAAGCGGTTTTAATCAAGAAGTTAGATGCTTAGCATTAGTAGTTCAGCTGTTTCAACCTCGAGTTGCTATAGAACTCCAGGGCAAATACAGGCTGGTCTGGGTGATTTGTTACTATTAATTTTTTCAGTTTGTTCTGTAACCTGTTCTACTGATACTGCAATCTGAGGCAGATACTCTGAGGCTTTTTTTCCCTAAAGAAAGATCTCAGCATAGGAGTTGCCTTGGCTTCTCTGTGTAGAATATAGATGCAGAAAAATCATTTATCTTATATTAGCCTTCTGAAACTGCATTAATGTGCATGTCTTGCTAATTCGTTCAGGCCAATCTGTAAAGCCAAGTGTTTTCCCCAGTGAGAGAAAAGAAATTCTGGAGACCACCAAATCTGTTTCAGTCTTTGGGTCTTAAGGGAGGAAGTTTCTTTTCCCTTGCAGTCAGCAACATGAAGCAGTGTAATACAGTATCCCCTGGGTAATTTCAGGATCAGTTGTCTTGTTTGATAGTATATGGAATCAAAGGGCTTTGTGATGACCCTTCCATTCCTGCTCAAAGAACAAAGGGGAAAGTGGGCCACTGTCAGCTACCTGGAAGTCCTTCTTTCATCCCTACATTTCAAAGAAGCATAAACATACCAAAACGCTATAATACTGTTCTATGCTTTCCTTTCTCTTCTTTCAACACATGAACAAATTTAAGCATCTTTCTTTATCTTTTTTGTTGCCTGGTAGATGCAAATATCTGAGAAGCTGCTTTTCCAGTGTGGATCTGCAAAAGGGAGAAGGGATACCCCATGGTTCCCAAAGCAGCACTGCCTAGCCTCAGTGCCAATACCAGGGCATAAAGACTAGGGAGGATGCGTGACTGCAGAGCACCGTCCTATAGAGCAGGAGCCTTCACATTAGTGACAGTGACAGAAGGTCAGATTCTTTTTCCGGCTCCTTGCTAGAGTGTATCTGTGCCCTTTATTGCAAAGGCAGAGACAACAGAGATCTGCATTTTAGCAGCCTCTTCTGCTGGAAAAATACCCTTCGAAGTGTTCCCTTGCTGCCATCGTGTGGTCCAATGGATTGTTTCCTGCAAGTCTGCTTGTGCTAGTGGGAGTTGGACTCTCCGAGCTATTTGAAGGCAGAGCTCTGGGAGAAGTTGTCTTAAAGTGGAAACAGGATCGTTCACCTCCGCTTGTTTCTGATCTGTTCAGACACAACGTATGACTTTCAATTCAAAATAATTTTTTAGTTTCTAAAGTTCTTAGTCTTTGGATCAAAATGAACTCTTTGCTGTGCATGCTTAATGTTTAGATGCTGGTCCTGTTTCTGTTTCTCTGTGTATGAGAAATACAGTTGTATTGCCATGGATTGTTCTGTGGGACTGTGCTTCCAATTTAAACTGACCTACATGTACAGTAGTGCTGTGAGGAATTTCCTTTATTTTTATCCCATTACTGGCCACCTACTTTTCTTCCCCATGTCACTGAGATGGGTCTGGGAAAAGGCTGGCTTTGCATGGCAGTGGAAGGGGAATATGTGGAAATGGAAGTCTTGCAGATGGTGCAGAGGACAGGCTTCTCCCACCCCTTTCCTGGCAATCATCTTGTACCTTGGTTCTCTTACAGCAATTGCAAAACGAATCCCTGATAGATGCAAGAAATGAGGCCCAAGATTAGGTTCAAATGAGTAGCTGATTTGTCAGTTCAGAGTTTCCATTGCATTGTTTTCTATCTGCAATTAAACTGCTTCCTAGAATATTCCTGTGAGTATATTTGGTATCTTAATAGAAGTGAATTTCTCTCAGATAATCAAGAGATGATCTTTTTAAGGCATTTACATGGGTGTTTGTATAGTTGCCCATAAAGCATCTCAGGGTTGGGGTTTTTTTGAGAAAATTTTATGTATCTATATGGAAACTCCAGTTAAAGAATTGTTGTCTCAAGCTTAAAAGGAAAGAAGTGGCTCTTCCCCAAACAAAAACAGAGTTTATGTGTCTGGAGTATTGCAAAATTTTATGTGAAGTATGGAAAGACTGTAGAAAATATTGAGAAAGGTGAGAAGGAAGCACCAGATGAAGCTGGAGGAAGCGCAGAATGGCAGTGGTTGGAAAAAACATCCAAAGTGATTCACTGTTAAATCCAAGTGCTGAGCAAGAGCTGCACACAATGCACACTTGCTGTTTCAGTCTGGCTGTTCATGGAAACAGGATCCTGTGTCCTGTCTAGCAGTACCTGGCAGATAAACAAGGTTGCATCAAGAGGCCTTTGGTGCCAATTTTTGGGTTGTTTCTTAACTGTTGGCCATTCCTCTGCATGTCATCAGCAATGAGGAAACGCAAGGTGCAAACCTGTACTAGCTGTAGTGGCACAGTGTGTCTATACCCTTCGAGCGCTTGCATCCCCAGAGGGCTGCTGGCCGTTCCGTGTGTTTTACCGGCCCACCTGCCCTTTGTAGCACAGCTGCCCTGAGGTCCAGATGCTGTGCACATCTGCAGCCTGTCACAGAAATCAATGACTTGGGCTAGTACAAGCCTGTTCCTATGCTGGGAGTGTCCAGCATTCTCACCTCCCCTCATGGTATCCTGTCGTTTGTTTAGCCTGTGGTGTCAGATTTAAAGGTGCAACAGTTGAGGTCTCTGGTTTCGCTTACTCCATTCGTTTATATATATTTGCTTGCAATGTGAGAGTCCTGCTTAAATTTTCTGTCCACGTTACTTCTTTTGCCAGTGAGCTGGAGACATTTGTTGAAGACCTGAAGAGGGACTCCGCTGCTTCCAGCAAGACAGTTACACTGAAAGATGTTGAAGATGGAGCCTTTCTTTTGCGTCAAGTGGGAGAAGCTGTTGCTACCCTGAAAGGTATGTACTTTTGCTTTTTACTTTCGTTTCTTTTCTTTTAACCACAGAGAACAGTTTTGCCTTTGATCTGGGGATATTAACTTTCACTTCCAAAAAGATTTAAAGCTGGGATTAGGGAGCTTGCTGCATGGCCCCTGGAGAGAGATAGACATTCAAGTAATTGACGTTCACCCAATTGTCTGTTACTGCCCAGGGCTTTTATCATTTCCTCTTCAGCTTCACAATTGTTTTCTTTGCAGGAGAGTTTCCAACACTGCAAAATAAAATGCGTGCGATTCTCCGGATTGAGGTAGAAGCTGTGAGGTTCCTAAAGGAGGAGCCGCACAAGCTGGACAGCCTGCTGAAACGTGTGCGCAGCATGACCGATGTCCTCACCATGCTCAGGAGGTGGTTTCTTTTTTTTTTCTTCAAGCTTATAGAGTTTCCTCAAGCAGGGCTGGAACAGCTTTTGGGTTTGTGTTCTCCCCCTCGCCCATGGCAAGTCTGAGAAATTCAGCTTGCTTGCAGGATTTAGAGATTTAAAGAAATCAAATTAGCCTTTCCTGTGCTCTGTGCAGTGAGTCCATTCTGACCAACAGCCTCAGTCACCGAGATCTTACAATTGAGACTAGATGCCTCTCAAGTCAGCACTTTCAGATTTGGGAAGTACCTGGATGAGAAAACTTACAGTGGCAACAGTCCCATATTTGAGCTAATTAACTTTAGGTATTTATAGCAATTTAAGCTAACAGAAACATTCTCTGACACTGAAAGGTTCATTTCCTAAAATGTAACAGTAAGAAATAAAATAGGAAAAGAGTATCCTAAGGTATCCTAAACCTTCTGAAAGAATACGCTTCTGAATTACTGCAAATTCTTTTTCTCTTCTTTGCAAGGAAGATGCGTTAGAGAAAGTTGAAATATTAGATAAAACTTATGTCCACTAAGTGCCAGTGTTTAGCTATTTGTCAGAATATATGAGCAGCAAATGATTGCTGATTTATATAACTCAATGGGCATTGGATTTAATTCCTGCTCAAAACTGTCAGTGGCGGCGGTCTCAATTTTAGTTCAATTACAAGAAAATGTAAATGTTGTCACTACCATTATTCTAAGGAATGTAGGGTTGCCAGTGTTTCCATATATCCTGGAGCATATGTAAAGTGGATTTGGCAGTACTGGCAGATGGCTAAAACGGTTTATGTAACAGGTTTTCTAAGAGCCATCATGTATTTTTCCATGCAAACATCTATATCCTTTCACATTAGTTTCTTTTCTTAAAAATTCCTACACTTATTTCCTGTCTTGCAAAGAAAAATAGAACAATAAGCTTTGCATACCAAAGTTTTACCAAAAGTCATTTTTTGCAGCAAAATTGCCTATTAAGCCTCGTAAAGTCTGTTTCAATAACAGGAAAACTCATGGCATTTGACGGCTTGCGACACTCAGAAGCTCAGACATTTCACAGCTAGCTGCCAGAAATAGTTGCTTCTTTACATCCTCAGCTCATCCTACGCCACACTCTTGACAGGAAGGACCTTTGTGAAGTATGGTTTGAGACAGAACCTTCATTTGAAGGCTCTGTTTTGACAACGTGCCAGACTGCTGCCTCTCATTAGATGTAGCTTCACTCTCTGTGCTTATAGTCCAGGAACATCTTGTTTAGTTAGATACATGGTATACAGTTTAATCCACTGATTTCCATTCTCACTCTAAAATCAACCCACTGTAACTCATGAGTTGGTCAGAAACTGCCAGTACATCGCTGAAGGTTTATAAATGTTTTAGAAGGCAGAACCATCTGAATTAGAGTAGCCTTTTTAAAATTCTGAGCCCCTGACTCTGAGAGAAAGCTATAAAATCATACAGCTGAGAGCATCAGGAAAATAAAAACCCACTATTTTGATTGTTGTGATGTAGGTGCTTTTTCTTTGCAAGAGTTTATTGTTACGTATTGCTCACGGCTGGCCTGTGAGCTAACCGTGTGCTGTTGTGTTCAATTTGGCTGGGCAGACATGTTACAGAAGGACTGCTGAGGGGTGTGGATCCATCCCAAGCCGTGCAATACTCTGCTATGGAGAAGTCCACTGCAGCTGACACTCTGAAAAACCAAGAGGAGCACAAGCCCACCCAGGGACACGCACAGCAAAACCTCACAGCAATCCCACCCGAGTCCCAGGTGTCATCAGTCAAGTCAGAAGTCATCCCCTTCTCAACAATGACTGTCCATCACGTGCAGAGCTCGCCTGTTGTCATCCATCAGTCGCAGCACTCCGCAGCCCTGGTCAACCATGCCCAGGGCTCGCCCACTGCAGGCAGTCACAGCGAAGGTGGTCACCCCTCAGCCGCCCCACCAGCCCCCCTGCAAGAGCCCGCAGCGGCATCCCAGCCCACACAAGCCACACCAGCACCACAGGTCTCTGTCAATGGCACCACCATGCAAAGCCTTTTCATTGAGGAAATTCACAGTGCAAGTACCAGAAATCGAGCTGTATCAATTGAGGTACGGTGTATTCTACTCAACCAGCTGTCCTCTCCTTGGGTCTGAGCTCCCAGTCTCACTCTTGAGGCTGCGGGTGGGACTTATCAAATGCAGTCTGGGGATTTATGTGCTTAACCCCTAATTACACTGTACTTCTGAAGATACCCTCTGATTTTATCCCTGCTCGTTGCAGAAGGGTTGGACTAGATGACCTGTAAAGGTCCCTTACAACCCAAACTATTCTTGGATTTTAAATGCAACAGAAAAATTACATGTAACCAAAATTAGTAACTGTGTTTTTTAAATTATCTTTATTGAAAAAAAAATTAGAATTCTATTTTAGAAATTTTAGAATTCCTTATTTTTGACTAGTAGCATAAAATTCTCTGGAAACACTTGCATACGTGGATTTCATTCACTCTTTAAATCTCCATATCCCTTATTATGGAGAAGTAAAAGTGAAAGACTGTGAAGCTCCAGTGGTTTCACATAGAGATATTGAGAAAACCCACAGGTGAACTGCTGTGTCTTATTACAGACAGGCACTTTCATCACCAGCGTGATACAGCAAGGCAGAGATCCAGATTTAAATTTTGCCTTTGTTCCTTTAGTGAGCAGTGGCCACTGTCAGTCTGTCATGTGTTTGTGCCAAATCTAGCGCAATAGAAGTCAGAACAGTGTGTAATTAGTGTTCATTAGTATTTCCTTTAGTTGCTGACTAGAACTGAAAGAATCTATCCATACTAACCTATAATGTTTACACATGGAGTTTATTTTTAAGTGATCACAATGGAAAACAGAAAAATAAATAGATGCTTTACTGATTTTGTCTAGAAAGCTGAAAAGAAGTGGGAAGAGAAAAGACAAAACCTTGATCACTATAATGGAAAGGAATTTGAAAAGCTCTTGGAAGAGGCCCAGGCCAATATAATGAAGTCAATTCCTAACCTGGAGATGCCTCCCCAGCCAGCAGCCCTGCCTAAAGGGGATGCAGCGGAAAAGCTGGAAGTCTCAGGTAAGGTTTGCTAGAGTAAATGAGGCTAAAGAGCTGCATGTCTGGAAAGGAGAGGCTATTTTTCTGATGTTCTAGAATGTTTTCAGTTTATAGATTGCTGTGATCTTGCGGAAGGACAAAACAATCTCTAAATACATAAAAATCTACTTTAAAAAGCAAGAATAACTTGCTGTGTGTGGATAGAACAGCGGTAAAAGGTGGCAATTGTAAGCAGGAAGATCCAGGTTAGGCGTTAGGAAAAAACCTCCTAAAGATAAGAAAGGTGAAGCACTGGAGGTACATGAGGCAATGAGGAGGATGCAAGATCCCCATTACTGGACAGAATGGTTTAGACTAGCACTGAACTAGAATTATGTAGGTAGGGCCACTTTGTGGTAGTGAGATGGTGAGATGTCCTTCCAGTCCTATTTCTTTCACAATTTAGCATACAAATCTATGTCTGAATTTATTCAAAATCCAAGGAGCAAAGAAGATGCCTCAGCCAAACCTTGGATTTATCCCTTTAGCCAAACACAAATCAGCTGTAAAACTCTTACCAGCTGCATACACAGGAGTCCGTCCGGCTCAGTCTGTGACAGGCAATTGGAGACACTGTGTGTGGGGAGCACAGAACCCAGCTGCCTTCTGCAGCCTGCTAGTAGTCTTCCAGGACTCCCATGTGATTTTAGAGGGAACATCCCAATCTCCTCCTTTTCATATCCATTATGGAACTTTTATCCAGCAATTCCTCTATACTTTCTTATACAATTTGCAGCCCCTGGCTGTGGCAGCAGGCTCCCATCTTGTGAAGGAGCTTTCCTTCATCTCTTTTAAACTGGTATCATACCAGCTTCACTCAGTTCCCCACAGTTCTAATATTCTGCAATTTGGTGAACAACAGCTCTTCATTTCCTTTATAAAATCATGAAGGCAGTGGATAAACCTTTATCACATCCTGGAGTTCAGCCTGTCCCACAGACTTCAAACTGGGAACTTTCAGCCTTTCTGGTCGTTCTATCCAGGCCAGCTGCTCCCTCCCCAGGCTAAATTCAGTTGCCCTTGTTTAACTCCACTGTGTCCTTCTGGAGCTGTGGAGGTCAGATCTGCATGCTGCACTCAAGGTGTTGGCATGCCAGCGTAGTGAAAAGCTGAAAACCAATGCCCTAGGGGTTGTGTAGACAAATTCATATAGAATTTGGGAGGAGTGTTTTCAGATTCAACATTTTTTTCTGTGTGTACCGTTGATACAGCCGAGTTTTGGCTTCTTGGATGTTTTGCAACATACATGTTTAAAATAAATTCTGTTGATCCTCATAAAATAATTTTAGAATTCTGGCACCATTCAGTGAGATTACTGGCTATCAACACAATTAGCTTGTATAATGTGTGGCAGAAATAGAAGAAGTCAGTGAAAATAAGTACCATATGGGTGCAGTGAGCTGTGACATCTTAAAAAGTGCAGAGCACAGTAACTGAGAAGTTTTGTAAGTCGCATAGTTAACAAATCCACTTCTAGAATACAATTTTGCAGTGTGCAGCCAGCAGATTTAAGAACAAGTTTGATGAGATTGAGACATTTGCCTTCTGTTGTGCATAATGAATCCTGCAATAGTAACATAAATACAGAAACAGCAAAACTTTTCCATAATATCTGATTAAATATCTCACATACCACTCAGCTCTTCTGTGACTGAGGATGAAAAGTTCAGTACCAGTCTGCTGTAGACTTGAAAACTGAGCAACATAAGAAAAGACAGACCACCCATCTACCAATACAATACATAAAAAAATTTGGCCATAAATAAGCAGAGCCCTCTGTTGGCTCAGCTGCAGAACCCAGATAGGTCATGTTGCCAGATTGTGTTGTCTCATCCATTCTCCACATAGAACCTCTCCCAGTGAAGAAACTCCTCTTTTTTTCTCTCTGCAATGCACAAAGCAAAATAAAATTACACCCTTTACACAGTTTTTCACATGACTCGGTAAATACTTCTTTAATGTCTTGACTCTAATTCATCTTTGTATCAAGATTGCTCAGTGAAAAATGTGGAAATTTTTTCTAGCGTATACATTAGAAATTGGTCTCCTTCATCTCTTCGTGCCTTCATATGTGAGAATGCCCTGATTTTTGCAAGTGATGAGTGATCAGCAGCTTCCATTAAAGAGAGTTTATCTGAGTGCAGAGACTGCCTCAAGGCAGGCATTATTATTTTGAAACCTTTTGGATTTATTTTGGTACAAGTAGAAGTTTGTAGGGTGGGAGCAATTAATTCCGGTCTGTCTGTGCTTGTTGAAAAATGCTGCAGTTTAATGAAACAGCTGGCAACAAACAACTCCCATTTTTTCACAGAAGTGCTGAGCCCTTTGGCACCAAAGAAGGTTCCATAATGTGCAGGTTTTTTTCTTGGGCAGTCTTAGGCTTAGTGAGTTAAATTTGTTCATTTACTCCTCCCTCTTTAAATATGCCAGAAGAAAAAAACCAACAGAATAAGATCCTCCCTGCAATTTTTTTCCTCTAAAGTTTATTTCTTTCTTTCCCATTTATATTGGGGAAATATAATTGTTTAGTAAATAAAATAGAAGTCAAGCTTTGAAGTTTTATGACTAGCCTGGAGTCACTGCACTGACCATGAGCAAACCCCATCACAACCTCTTCTTAATGATGCCAGCTAAGGGATATGAGAAGGATTAGCCTTCGATAACGAGTGCACCAGCTGCACCCAGTGACAGTATTTCTTGCCTGTGTTCCTCCTTTTTATCTCCCATTTTGAAGATGGAGATGCATAAGTGTCTCAGAGATGTGAATGAGATAGCAGGGATCATGTTTTCTGTGTGCCTTCCATGTGTCTCATCCAACCTTGCTCTCGTTAAGTGGGAGAAAAACTTGGAATTCTTGCAGACAGAGTCACTTCCTGTTTGAGGGCAATGGGTTGTGCTCGCTAAAAGGAGCAGGGATTTGCAAAGGCCCTGCATCATGGTCTGCTAAACACTATCTTAGAGAATTACTCTGATTTTACAGCAGAAGTACATCTGATGTAATTAAAAACTGAGTGGTGTGTATTGACAAAAGAAGTGGTCTAATGTAAAGTCCATCTGGAAATTCACTCCTCTTGCAATCCTGCAAGTGAGTGCCAGATAACCAGGGAGGGAGATAATACAACTGAACATTTCTTTAAGCTTAAGCAGCTTCAAAGAACATTTGAGCTAAGAAGGAAACAAAGATGAGGCCAGATCAGACAAGGGCTCCATCCAGTCCCCAGGGCCAGCCGGAGCATTGGAGGAGCCTGACAGAGCCCCTGGAGTGGGCAGTTATGCAATAATTTGCCCAGAGGGAACACTTAGCCCTAAGCAGCTGGGTAATCCCAAAAGCAGGATGTTTTATCTTTCTGGATTATATTTATTCCAGCTGTTTATATAACAGTGAGTAGCTGCAGAAAGGTTGTTCTTTTGCTCTTGAAAACAAACACTGTAAACAGCAGTGTGAAAATAGTGGCTGATGCCATATTTTTGATGCTTAGACTGTAACCAGAAACACACAGGGACAGGTCATGAGCAGGGTAATGCTGCTTCTGGAAATAATGCTCTCCAGGGAGAGGGGAGGAGGACTTGGCAGCTGTGGGGAAGCATCCTCAGGGGCAATGCCAGTTTGAAACTGGCCTTCTCTAGGAAGACCCTCCTCAGAAAGATGACCTTTGCATTTGGTATTTGAATCTTCTTGGGTTAGCAAAATATGTGTAGGGCTCTTACATGATAATTCAAAGGCAAAACTGTACATTCCTGGAATTACAGCAAGTTAAGAGAACATAAATGCTCCCTAAGAAGAGGAGCAAGTGCAGTTGCCTCTGGTGATCCCCTGCCCTGCTCAGAGGTGACAGGGCTCACTGAAATGCAAAGGTGGCATCTCTAGAGTACAGCTTACGTTTCATTCAGCCTTTGTCTGAACTTAGCTAGCTGTGTCCAGCTATGAGATGGACAGAACTCTTCAGCTCCTTGCACCCTGCCAGCAGCACCTCCCAGGCAGAGCAGAAATGTGTGCTGCTTGCTTCAGAATTGCTGAGAACAATGAGAAGCCTCCAGGCTGGTGTCTCACTTGCAGCCATGTCAGTGGCCTTGCTTTCCCAGGAGACTGATGGGCACTGTCCGTAGCCGAGTACCCAGAAGCTGCACCTTACACGCTTCTCTACACGTGTGCTCTGCTATCCCACTGCTACTCCGAGGGCTGACACCCAGCTACAGTGGCCTAGAGGACAGGAGCTTTGCTGAAAATTTCTGCGCAAAGTGACCAGTTTCTCTGTGCAAGTACTGCTTACTTTCACTTGAGGCAGTTACACATGAATACCAAATGTGTTTCTGTTCATATACTTAGCAACACCTTTTAAGACATTTTTTTCCTTTCCAGTTGAGGCAGGTATGCAAATGCTATTTTCCTCTCCTTCGCCTATGCTTACTTTGTGCTGCTCTGTTTACCTGCAGAAGAAGCTCCTGATGGAGAACAGGATAATGAAAAGCTGACCAAGTCTCCACCTCCTCCACCTCCACGGCGCAGTTACCTGCCAGGGTTAGGACTGACCACGACGAGATCAGGAGATGTCATCTATACAGCCAGAAAAGAGGCTGCTGCTGTCAAGGTTCGATGATTCATACTCTAGGCAGTCAGACTCCGTGAGAGGTTGGCAAAGAGACAAGACACAGGCTTGGGCCTATAAACCACAAAATAAGTTGAGGCAGAGCTATGTCCTGGAGAGCTGCTGAAACTGCTTACCAGGATGCACTTCTGTTAGGCCAAATGAACAAGTAAGATTTGATCAGTTCTGCTTACAGGAGTCTTGCTGCTCTTATCTCCTAGCAATGCAGCAGGCAAGTCACAGGCTGCTTTCATTTAGAGTGGTAAGAAGATTAAAAATAAAAAAAAAGAAGCATGCCTTAAACAGATGGGGAAGATCAGGTCAGATTTGAGAGTGTTTTTACAGAAATGTTGCGAATTAGTTTCTTTGGGCTTGTTTTCCCCATCTGTTCTGAGGAAGGGAATGGAGAGAAGTCAAATTTAGGGAGCTTTTTAATCTGTGAACATATAATCACATCAGTAATATTGGTTGGTTTTGAACTGATGAAGTAGCAGGAAGAGAGACCTTGCAAGAGGGGAGTTGCAGTAGTGTTGAATGTTTGGTGTTTACTTTGCATCAGGAAGGCTCAGCTGTGTTATCTGTCTGTGCTTTCTCATCCCCTTGTAGGAATGCAGTGAAGATGCTGGGCAAATAGCGCAATCCAAAGCCCCTAAAGAGGACCAGGCATTGTCTCGGATCACAGGGCATGCTGTAGCACCAGCTGCAAAAGATGAAGAGGAAGAGGAAGGAGATAAAATAATGGCCGAATTACAGGTATGCCTTTTGGGTTGCACATGAGGACACCTATGCCCAATAACACTTCTAGGCCTCAGCACAATTTCTAGCTCAGAACATGAAGGAAAGTAGGTCTGCTAGCCTCACCTGGTACCACTTTGTTGCACTGAGTGGTACACTTTTTGGAAGTGCTCCCAAATTTTGTTCAAGAGGTCTGGAGCTGAGAGAGTGGTTAAGAATGCAGTAGCTGCCACAGGAGAAGCCTGCACATGCAGGTGGGACAATATTGGTGTGCATCCAGTGTGGTTGCCCCTCGCCTAGTGTTGCTCACCTAGTAGTACCAGACTGGCAAGGTACTGAGAGCCCATCACCTGTGTTAGCTCTGGTGGGAGCAAAGAATAACTGGGTCTGCTACTGATGGGCTGTGCTATGGTCCAAAGTTTCCCAGAGTGTTTGAACGCTGAGACATTGCCCATTCCCTGTGGAGTAACTGGTACAGTACTCTGCCAGTGGCATAGAAGGGTGCCTTCTTGCTGGTCCTTCACTTGACATCACACAGGACAGTTTACTTTAGTGACGGCAATGCTGCAGTAAATGCAACTATTCCAGCTACCATCAGTGAGCTCCAGCTTGCCAGGGGCACCCTCTGTCCTCTTCCTTGCCCACATGAGGAAAGGAGATGTGGATCATCTTAACAGGCTATAACTTCTGGTATTTTAGAGCACTGTCTCAACATGAGATGATCCCTGCTGTCCACCTGCCAACAGGTGGGCTTGGTGCTGTCCAGGGAGCATTTGGAGCACAGGAGATGTGGGCACTGAGCAGTAACTGCTACGTCTGCCAGGTGCACGCTGCTCCTTCCCTCAGCCCTCACCCACCAGAGCTGGTTTGCAGAGTGAGAGCAGCGCTTTACCCTTGTCCCCCTCGGCACGCTGATGAGACAGGAGAGCTGCGACACAGGAGCTGTCACAGCAGGTCTGTCTCTGGGAAGGCGACCCTCTGCCTTGCAACTGGGGACAGTGAAGTGGAGGTTAAGGTATGGAAAGGGGGGCTGAGGGAAGCTAAGGAGGAGAAATAAGCATTGTTACTCAACGGGGAATGGGTGTTTAAATGCTAGTTTTGGGGGCTAGCAATACTCATTTTAAACCAACACCAAATACCAGGTATATTTTAGAAGTTTAGCAGAGTACCACATTTTAGAAAGGGCAAATTGCCTGATCTAAGAGCTACAGGCTCATTAGTTTGATGTCAGTCATAGGCAGAAAGATGGAAAATGAGATATGGAATTCAATCATTGAAGAACTAAAGGACAGACATAAACAGTTATGCCAGTGAGCACAATGTAATGGAACAGAGAGCCGTCAAAACAAACAACACACTTTGATCAAGTAACAGGTTTGACTGCTTAAACTGAATTGTATACCTTTAAACATTTTAGTAAGACATTTGATCAAACATCACGTAACATTCTCATAAAAATCTGGCACCTCAGAGTATACCAAAAAAACCTCTATCACAGCATATTTGAGACCTGTCTGGTTTTGAAATCACCGATGCAGGTGTTTATAGACAGGTCTCATAGGGAGCAGCAACAGGCCCAGTGTGTCTCTGTATTTTCATCAAGAGCCTGGAAATACATTTAAAATCCTTACTGTGTAAATCATCTTAATTCAGATTAGTGAAGTATGAGAGCAGAGACAAGATAGCAATCACGTAATGGTCATAATGCTTTGCCGAACTAAAAAGTCTACATGAAGAACAACAACATATAGGCCAGGCCACAACTGTCTTGGAAAGAAACAGGAGTTGGAGTAACAAGTTGGCAGGAGCTCCCAGGTCAGTGCTGTTGCCACAAAATTGTGTCTGCTTTGGTTGTAGATGTGAAAACATGGCGTGTTTTTATGTCTGTGTACAGGATCAGTGAGATCCACACTGTGCTGCTGCATCCATGACTAAGTATCCATGTGTCTCCCATTTGAAAAGGCTGTTAAGAATATGAAGGGTCAGAAGAAACTTGAGTACAATGTGAAGATTTTTAATGTAGCAGAAAAAGGCATCATAATAATCAGTGGCTGTAGCACAGACTATTTGGAGACAGTTACAGATACTTCAGAACAAAGGTGATAAAAAATACCAAAGGGAAATAGCTTTTTTGACACTTAAAGCCTGAAGGACTTTGAGGATGCTTAACTCAAACCCACATCACTGGTCTCACAAATGGGTAAGTTGGGGGGAAGTCCATATCCTCTATTGTGAGGAGCAAGACTATTCTTTCTATTAGTTTCGTGTCATCTTAGGTACTCTGGTCTATTAACACATACAAATAGGATGTAATGGAAAACCAGAAGAAAGTCTACATCCTGTTTTTTTGCACTGGATTTTTTTTGTTATCCTTACTTTTCTGATTTTGCATAAACATGCAATACATATGAAGAATACAGTATTTAAAGAACAGGCCTGATTCTAATCTGTAATCAGGGCTATTAATTTCATGAGTTGCCAGGAATCAAATAATTGCCATAATGTATGGTATAAAAATATAATCTTACTGCATGTCATGGTGTGTCTGACTCCTGTGAGCACTCCCCCTTCTCTGCTGTGTCCTCCCTGTACATCCCACTGAAGGCAGGCCATGTGCCAGTAGAGGCCTACAGAAATTCTGGTGAGGCATATTTGCTGCCTGCACTGCACAGTGATAGTGGCAGTTATAGTTTTGCTCCTCCAGATCTGGGATCCAGCTGGATAGAGAAACGCAAAGGAAATGAAAGGAAGATAGCAAAATAAATGGCTGAAAAGTCCAGGCCATATCTTGGGGGATGCATGGTGGGAGGCCAGTGTCCACAAACGTGTATAAGTCAAATTATGGCTCATTATCAAAGACTGTGACAAAGGCACATCTCCGTATTTAAAGTTCTAGTAACAGTTTGTGTGGGAGAAGTGGAGTTATGTAACTCTTGCATGATTATCAGCCACAGGGAAATGGGTGCTGTCACAACCCTTACGTTTGTCATGGGCTTTCTACTTGAGTTTGGATAGTCTGTAGCACCTCTGTGTGCCTCCATCATCTGCAAATTCAGAAATCAAGATTGTCCTCCTTACAGGGAGCACTGAGGTCAGCATGATGTTAGAGTCTTGACAGGCTGGAGGGGATGCCCTGGTTCTCTTATTCTGATAGCCTAAAATCTCTATTATTATCTCATGAGCTTGTAGATGACATTGTTGAGCTGTGACTGTTAAAAACAAGTGCTTTCTTTGTAGTTGATCATCTCCAGATATTTCTGTGTAAAAGTTCTTGGTCTCCTGATAACCTGCAGTATTTATTTCCTAGGCTTTCCAGAAGTGCTCTTTTGTGGATGTAAACTCAAACAGTCATGCTGAACAGTCCAGAAATGATACACATGTTAAAGACATAAGGCCTGGGACTTTAATGCATCACAAGGAAAAGAAGGTAACAAGTGGCAATTGTAGACATGCCACCCGGTCTTGGCATAACCTTCTTTCCTTCAAAACTAATCTTATATCTTGCGTCCTGTTCTCTTTAACCTCCACCCACCACTGCCCAGCGGTTTCCTTCCTTTTATCTCCATATGGCTCAGAAGCGCTCATATGGAACTCTATATTAAACTATATTATGTGTCTCATTAGCAACAGTACAATGATTCTGTGAAATCAAAACAGGATGCATCAGTTTCTGTCAGAGATGCTCATACTACTTAGAACATCCTTCCCCTACTTTTCTGGCAACGGATGGTGAAGCATCTCTCCCCTCTAACTTGAGGGGAGTTAATAGTTCCTCTCAGTCTCTAGAGCCAATTTAGAGAATTTATGCTTTATTTTGTTTCATTTGTTGGTTCTAGAAATAGTTGTTATATATTCAGAAATCCCATTCAGTTTATTGGATGACAGAGTCAAAGTTGGTGGGAGGAATTTGCCCTTATGCTGAAAGTTAGTGCCCAAAACTCAGTCGTGGGACTGGGAAGAGGTGCCGTGTGTCTGGGGCTGTAGCCAGGCTAGGGTAAATCTCACAGCTGTGCGTGGACTGGAGTTGCCAATTGAGCTGATTGGACTTAGCAGGCAGCCAATGTGCAGGACAAGAAAAGAACAAGTATTTCTGCCCTTGCAGACCTCTTTTTTATGTTTAAGAATAATGAGTTGCATCGCTGCTGCGGGTAGGGGGTTGTGCAGGCATGACAACTTGTCGGCCAAATGCCAGTCTGCAATGAAGGTGGGTATGGTGGGGAAGGAAACACAGCTCCTCAGCACAGCATTTCACCCTTCTTGTGCATTTTGTGTGTGTATGCAAATGCTGCCAGGTCAGGGCATTGCTCAAGGACTTGTGTTGGAGCTGCCCAAACAGCAGTTCTGGTCTAAAGCTGCAAACAGCTGGCTGGGTGAGGGTACAAGTCCATGGGTATGAGAGAAAAAGGACAAACTGTTTTGTGTGTATGACAGTGTTACAGAGGGAAAAAAAAGTGTGAATTCATCCTCATTACTGATGTTGTCAGAATGAGAAGATCATTGTTACATGAAATCTTGGGTCATCACTCAGGACACTGCACATCCTGTAGCACAAACATTTCTTTGAAAAGTGCTGCCAAGTAATTGCCATAAACTGATATTTATTTGAATAACACAGAGTCCAGGAAATCAGGTTAATGAGATCTGTTTTTGTAATCTGACATGACAGAGTGTTTATTGGCTTTAAATATGGAACATTATAGTCACGATAAAATCATTGAGGAAATTAGTTTTGTTGTGGTTTTATTTTTTTAGTAGAAAAGCGGCAGTTCCTACAAGGAGATATATTGTACAAGGACACCATGAGCTGTTGCTTGGAACTAAAAGTGGAACTTGCTAAAAAGAAATACACAGTCAGCATATCCAGAGGCAACATGTGCCATTAAGTGCCTTGGCCTCATTCTGGGGGTCTGACATGTCACGGGACTGGGAGGCACTGAGCAAGTCAGGGCCTGAGGGGATCACAAGCCCGGTGTTTGGTTCCCAGAGTGGCTCTCAGCACCAAGTGCAGGCAGTGCCAGCCTGCCCGCTGGGGCCTTGCTGCTGGGCTGGTTTGCATGACAGCTCCTCCTCATCCAGAAATACGAGGGATGTCAAGGTGTCCACAGAGCAGCTGTTCAGCCTTGTTACTGCTGAAAAAGCCTTTGGGGAGGTGAACTGGGACTCTGGGGTATGAGTCACTTTCTTGCTTCTGTGTTTTGATTGTGAGTAAAGTTCTTCTGTGTGAAATCCTCCAATAGTACATAAAAAAACATCACATAAGGTGTAGAAACGATACCTGGTGAACCTCTGTATGCATGGGGTGTGCATGCACAGCCAGCCTGAGGATCTCTGCAGCGTCACTCATCCGTCTCAGTTGGGAGAGCAATGCTCCTGACTGTTCTGCACATCTTGATGCTCACATAAGTATAATCTGTCCTTCTGGTGTGTTAGGAGTCAGCTTCTGGTCTCAAGCAAGCAATGTCAGCATTAGTGCTTTTGGTTCACTGCCTTCAGGCACTCGAGGACAAATTACTTTCCTTCTTGGTGAGCTGTCTTTTGACTGTAGATTTCTCTCTTACTCATTCATAGTCCTGGTGTCTCCTCAGGTCAGTCCTTCACCCTGATGAATGGTGTTTCTTGTAAGTTGTCACTAGCACTTAAACCAAGCCCCAGAGAAAAGCCTGGTGTTAGAAACAGCATTTCCAGGGGTCCTCACTTGCAAAGAAAGAAAAAAGTCCCCTAAAGTTTCATTGCTGGGAATAAACATACTTCTTTTGAGCCAGTGGATGACCTCTCTGGTGTTTGGCATTTCTGCTGTAAGTGAATGTGGCGCAGTGTTTCATTCTGCACTTCCACAGGCACCACAGGGTGCCGCTGGTAATTCCGATGGAATACTTCTAAGCTGCAGCAAGGATTTAGAAGTGCTCAGACTGTAATGATACTAATTGTGATGGAGCAGCAGTGCTCAGGTGTGAGCAACATTAGAAGAAGCAAAATATAACTTGAAAATCAGCTTTTACTGATGTAAAACTTCCTTTCAAGGCAAGCCAGACTCTTGCATTTGGCTCTCTGGAGAGCCAGCAAGCCATAGTGCCCTGCTATCAGCCCTTCCACGTCAGCCTCCCTTTGATGTGTCCCAGCAGAATGTGACCAGATACTGTGAGACTTTCAACTTCAATCTTATAAAAACATGGGGGGAGGTTTTAGCTGGAAGGTGAACAGGTAAAAGAGCACTGTGTTGGAAATAAGGTAATTAATGTGCTTTTGCATATCCTGGAGGCCTTGTTAGAACAAGGTAACGTCCCACCCTGACCTAATGCATAGCACAAAGCAGTAACATCATGCACTGTTCTGCCAGAATTTGGAATTTTGCCCCGAAGAAAGACAGGAATCAGATGACAGCTTGAGACATGTCTCTGCAGCAGTAAATGGAGTGGTGAGTTCACGAGGTCTGCGCTTCCCCTGAGATTAATCTTGGGGGAAAAAAAAGTCCTGTAAAGGTAAAAGCCCTGAATAACTAAGTAATCCAACTTTCCCCCTTAGGTGTATGGGGCTACAACAGGATCTCCCACAGATAGTGACCATCCTAAAGAGAAGAGGGAAGGGAGAGCTGAAGAAGAATTGGGTTCTGATTCATCCAGTACAGCTGACAGTAAAATTGGCTTTTCAATGAATGACAGTCCTACATTTAGCAAGGGTTTGTTTGTAGACAGTACAGACTATTTTAACAAAAACCTTCAGAATATGAGCACAAACCTGTCTGGTGTCAGTTTGCCAGAGGAGGACAAAGGAAGAGGGGCTCAAGATATCTTAAGAGCACATTTTCCAGCTGCTGAGACTGGAAAACAAAAGCCAAACTACAGACTGTCAAGAGATGTTCACCAGGGCATGCCACAGGGTGAAGCCTTGCAGAGCACAGACAAGCACATCCCCATCAGCAGCGCTGCCTCTCTCCTGAGGCACACACAGGAGGCTGCGGGGCCTCAGCCTTCCTCGCAGGAGCAAGAAGTTTCTGCAGGCAACTACAGTCAGGCTGTGCTGAGACCCAAAGTGTCCAGGGCAAACAGTGTGAGTGGCACCGAAGAGACAGACTCTCCAGCCAGCTCTCCAAGTGAAGACAACCCACCCCCAGAAAACATTGCCTTCATGATTACTAAAACAGCTGTCCAGGTGCTCTCGAGTGGGGAAGTTCACGACATAGTCAGCCAGAAAGGAGGAGACGTGCAAACAGTCAACATCGACGCGAGGAAGGATGTGGCATCAGAGAAGGGCGTCCCTGAGAACACAGACAGTGAAGAGCCAGTGGTGTGTCTGGACAAAAAACCTGTCATCATCATTTTTGATGAACCAATGGATATTAGGTCAGCGTACAAACGGCTTTCCACAATTTTTGAGGAATGTGATGAGGAATTGGAAAAAATGATGACAGATGAAAAGATAGAAGAAGAAGAGGAGGAGGAAGAAAATGGAGCACATGAAGTCTCTGAGAGGCAGAAGGAAGAGCCACCAGTAGCTAATGACAGAAAAGCAACCACAGAGCATTCAGCAGCTCACAGTCCCCAGGGGCCATACCTATTTAACCTTCAGTCTGACTCTGCAGAAAGCAGAGCTCCTGCAGAGGAGGAAAGCACAAAGACAAATTTCAACAAATACCGTCAGATCTATGGGCTAAACACAGAAGCAAACTCAGACTCTGCAGATCAGTTGGGAAGCAGGCAGGATTCTAAGAAAAAATTTAAGTTTAAATTCCCTAAAAAGCAGCTGGCCGCTCTGACACAGGCAATACGGACAGGAACCAAGACCGGGAAGAAGACCTTGCAGGTTGTGGTCTATGAAGAAGAGGAGGAAGATGGGACTCTGAAGCAGCACAAGGAAGCAAAGAGATTTGAAATCACGAGGTCTCAGCCTGAGGAGAGTGACAAAAGTCCTAATGGGAAGCAAGAAGGACCCTCTGGAGCTGCAGTGTCCCTGTCTAGGACTGATGAAATTCGACAGAGTACATACAGAACGCTAGACAGCCTTGAGCAGACTATAAAGCAGCTGGAAAACACCATCAGTGAAATGAGTCCAAAACCTATCCCTGAAAACACATACACCTCTGAGGGAAGCACTGTCCCCTTCTCTGCCCAGATAGTACCAGAGACCCCATCCCGAGAGCGTGTAGTGCTGGATGACAGCCTTGCTGGTGTAGAGCCCCCTGCATCACTCCCAGCCACTTCACGTAAGGTACCTTAGTCCGAGAAATCAAAACTCCAGCTGCTTTCTAAAATCTGCAATAATCACCATTAAACAAGAGGGTCTTGTGATTTGTTTGCTTCCTTTCAGGTGGCTTGTTTGGGCTCCCCACGAGGTGTCTAACAGCTAATAGACCATTGGTTTTTGGGGTTTTTTTTAATCTTTGCTGCTGATTGGTGATGGGCAAATGCAGGGGAGCTGGGTCAAATAATCTGCTGTGTGAAATGACAAGCGTCACTGACATGAAATCCAGGCTGATCAGTAGCTGAGCAGTTTTCTCCATTTGATTCTGGAAATTAACACCTGAGGTGTGAAGCTCCTGAACTTTCCCTGCATGTAGTACTGTGGCTTTGTTTCGGCGCATGGTGTGCACTCCTGTCTTCAAGCACTCTGGCACTGACCATGCCTTCTTGTCTCCCCTCCCTGCCCCTCCACTCGTTTCCGCAGGGCTCCAGCGCTGCCTCCCAGACAAGCCGGATGCCAGTCCCCATGGCTTCAAAAACTAGACAAGGAAGCATGGAGAAATCAGGCAAACAGCACAAGCTGCAGGATCCACGCCAATACAGACAGGTAGTTTTACCCTAAACCCGGTGTTTGGATGGACATTTCATGTTGTTTGTTTCTTTAAAAACTTCAGTAACTGACTGAGATTATACCAAATATCGGATGCCTGAGGTCTAACTGGACGTCCTGGATCCTGGGGGCATGACAGTACTGATCTTTTCACCATGCTTGTGCATGCATGTCTGCAATAAAACACCTGCTGCTTTTTTTGTTTGGTTGGTTTTTGGGTTGGTTTTTTTGTTTGTTTGTTTATTGGGTTTGGCCTTTTTTTTTTTTTTTTTTTCAATCTGTGGTATTCAGCTGTAATTTTAAGATGTCAACTACCTGTTTACTTTCCATTTGGTAAATGTGGTGGTTCGTTAGGAGAACTGGGAATGCTTCTGTTCAGAGTCTTTACAGGAAGCCCTGGACACTAACCCGTTGGTGTAGGTGGCAGTGGGTGCACATTAACCTGCGGCGGGACGTCTCTCACACGTTAATAACGCGCAGCATGGCCGACGTAGTGCCTGGTCTGTAACACGTAGGTCGCGCCTTCTCACAAAGTTCTCTTGGCTCTTTCTCTATGCACTCTCCGTTGGGCACTTTGGGTTTTCTACCAGGTCCAGTCCATGGCTGCAGGACTTAGCTCAGGCCACGAACTGTTAGTTCTGATTCTCTGTAGGGCTGTTTTCCCAGGTCCTGTTGGTTTATCATGTTACTGGCTTTCTGACAAACTGTCTCCTGACATCTTTATTTGCAGGCTAATGGAAGTGCTAAGAAAGCTGGTGGGGACTATAAGGCTACTTCTCCTACCCTACCTGCTTCTAAGATCCCAGCCTTTTCTCCCACTTCTGGGAAAAGCAGCTCAGCACCTGCTTCTAGCGGTGACAGCTCTAACCCCCTTAATCCACCTACTAAAACCTCCATTCCTTCCTCCTCCCTTCTCGGTCCTCAGACAGGTCGCATAACTTACTCTACCTCCCTCATCCCCTCTGTCTCTAACGGCTCCTCCAAGTTCCAGAGCCCCACTTACCCAGGGAAAGGTCACCACCTCTCGTTCTCGCTCCAGACTCAGAACGGCCGACCATCCCCTCCTTCTTCCTCTACCTCCCCCCCCTCTTCTATCTCCCCCCCTTCCCTGAGCCAAGGTATGAAGAGCATCAGGACAATCCACACCCCTAGTTTCAACAGCTACAAGGCACAGAACGGGAATGCCGGCAAGTCCGCCCCATCCACGGTCAAGGAGCCATCCTAAAGGCTAAGCACAGCACACCTGCCAGGTCACCAAGGCTTCTTGTTCACTTTCAAAGAATCCGCAGCCAATATTTTAACCAGGGAATGTAACCATTTTGCTGTATTGCTGGAGGCTTAATACTAATCACGTGCTAAATACTGAATTACTACACTAGATTAGAGTGAAGCTTTTTGGAAAACTGTTGCTGTTGTAATGATAAAAGAGCATTTTCTTTCTATAGGCAGCACCTCTTACAAAAAGTGTGAAGGTGTGTGAGTGAACTTGACTGTGTGTGCACAGCAGTGTACTGAGCATGAGGAATTGTATGGTTAAAAATTTACTAAGTTGTTTTGTATAAAGCTATTTTTCATTATGGGGTCTAGAAGTGAACAGAGATATACTAAAGTGTGATTATATTCAACTGTAAAACTGAAACTAAAATATTTTTCTTTTATTTTGGTGTTATTTAGCTTTGTTACAGATTTCTATTTTTGTCAACAAATGTCATGGTTCCTTTCGAGATCTTTTTGCCAAAACATTTTGATACTATTGTAATGTACATTTGAAAGTAGTATGCTGGACAGTAAACCTCTGCACAAGAAACAGAACAAGACTGGTCTTATGTGTGTATGAGGCAACTCAACTTATTGCACTGCCATTCAGATTATATTTAAGAATTTGCCAACCAAGGAAAAAATAAATTCTTTTACACATATAGATAGTTGCTGATTACTTTTTTTCTTAGCTAAATCCACCCTTTTTCCTTCAGTTTTATTTTACTGAGACCTGGTAGCCCATTAATGTATTGCATTGTGGATTTTAAAATGTACACTTCAGTACTGTTCTGTATACTGGCAAACTTTTGTACATATCTATAAATATCTATAAATAAATAAATACTGTATGTGGCTGGGCACATAAAGTAGTTTTACCACACCAAAGTTCATTTTTATGCATGCTTAAAAATATATATGGGGAAGGGTTGAAAAAGATGGCTATCAGTTAAATAGGAGAAGAGCAAGAACCTTGCATAGCTAACGGTTTTGTAAATAAATTTATTTGTATAACACCATAATGTAATATACAGAACTATGATAAGCAAAGATCTTTACAAAAATAAAGGGCTGCATGCTTATATATTTGTATTTTGTCACTAGTAACTTTTCTGATGGGCTTAATTGGCTGTTCAGCTGTTTGCCTGAGGGTCTTAAGCCATTAGGAGAAAACCTGACTTTATTTTCCCCAGATCAAGGCCATACATAGTTATTAAATTCAAAATAGGGTCTTTCAAATTGATGTCAATAAAAGCTTATTGCTGGAACTCCCAAGTCAGAAAACCAACAAGCAAAGAAAAACCTTTGAGTGACTGAATGAGGTATCATCCTTTCCACCTTGAGGTATTCCTTGTTTTATTTCCCCTTGTGAAAGGGGAAGTTTCCTAGAAGCATCCTTCCACGGTGGTGCCCTGGCTTGGCGCATCACCTGCAGCTGGAGGCTGGGCACTGAGCCATCCCCCGGAACGCAGCACAGTCTGCCTCCGCGGCAGTTCCCTTCCAGCCACGGCCCAACAGCTCCAGCGCCTGCTCTGTTCTCTGCTTTCTCACGCAGGGAGTGCAAGATTCCCTGGCTCTCAGGGGAACCTGCCTGCTCAGTGCCGGAGCTTATACCAGCCCCCATGCAGCAGACAGCATGCACAGAGCACCAGCAGGCTGGGTACCCTGCTCCTCCTTCACATAGCTGAAATGTAACCTCAAGCTAAATGGTGGACATAGCAGGATTTGTTCTTAAACTGTTTGTCTGACACCTCCCAAGGATCGGACACTTATGAAAAACAGTGACTTACCAATAACTGATCCTCTGTAATGGCACACGAGGTGTCCCCCACGAGCCACGGCACAGGCAGGGGCCCCAGAGGCTCTGGCACTGCTCCCACAGCTGCTTCTCAGAGCCTCTCCAGGTGAGGGGCTACAGCAGCACATTCTATCTGGCTGAATTTAGACACGGACAATGTTTGGATAATTAACCAACAACCCTGTGCAGTCACTGGTGTGCACGGGCAGTGAGGCAGTGCTGTGCTCACTGCTTGTGGAGGTGAATGTGAAATTGCCATCAGGCAGGGCACACTACACCCACCTGAGGCCTCAGCTACACTGCGACCTGCACTTTCGGTGCACCTGCTCAGTGCTGGGGTGCAACACCCACCAGGAAACAACAACAGGCTCATAACCCACTGCACAGACAGCACTGCCGGGACTGTCAAGAGTCAGGCAATGTTTATCCCCTCTCCATCGTGCTTGCCCAGCAGTGAAGTTATCAGGCTTTCACAAACACAGGCAAGGAAGAGCTGTACACAGGTTGTCACTCAGCAAAACCATCAAGCCTGTAAATAAATTCCTTGGACACAGAAGAAATCAGAACTGGACAGTAGTGAAAAAGGTTTCTCACTGCAAACCAGTTATGAAGAGCAGTTTTGTTGGAGGTGGCTGCCACTGAAGTTTGGGACAAGCCATGGGACAGGTAACCACTGCAACAATGGCAGAGCAGCCCCCAGCCCCGCTGCTCTGAAATGCAGGAGTGAAGCAGCTCACTGAAGGAGCTGGAAGGTGAGCAGGACCTTCCTGCTGCCTGTTGTCAGAGCCAGCCAAGGACTTCATAGCAGAGTAAGGACCATCCCTGTTGTCAGCCAGTTCCTCCTATAGGGAGGGACTGCAGCAAAACCAGTGACACAGCACAGAGCCCCTGCGCTGGGCAGGACACAGAGCTGGGAAGGCAGAGCCAAAGAGGCTGCATATAGCAGGAAAAGGGAGGGATGTGCAGGACATCTGAAGTGTACAGGGCCAAAATCCATCTGATCCCCACTGAGAGGCAGCCCTTCCTGCAGCCTTAAAAACTCATGGATTCAATAGCAGATGGTTAAGGCAGATTTTTACAGCCTCACTGACTGGGAGCCACAGGTACACACATCACTACAGGGACTGCAGGCCTGCTTTAAACCATTCCCCCTGGGGCCACACAACAGCCCACACCCCTTTCCAAAGACTGGCACAATTCATTGGTTGATTACTATCTACATGTGAATGGTGTTATGACCTGGCTTTGGGAACAAAACCACAGCTTTTTGTAGTAAATGATGCCACATTTCAAATTCTTTGGTCCTGCCTGAACAAAGTGGAGAGGCTCTCAGAGGCTGCACAGGAACCCGAGGCCCCTGATGTGCAGCTCGGCAAAGAATTTTCCTGCAGCTCTGCAGCAACACAAAAGAAGTTATGAAACTAACTGGACTGTGGCCAGGTCTTAATTCCACATCAACAAATGCTGTGAGCGATACTAATGGGGACCGTAACAAGCCCTTTAAAGTCTTAAAAAGCAGTCACACAGCACCTTCCAGCTACCACACTTCAGAAAAGGCAGTTCAAACTAAACCACTGATCACCACTGAAACAGGAATTGATGTTAGGGACCATTTAAAAAATCCAAACACTACCACTGCTACCAACACAGTTCATACTTTTACTTCTCCACCAGAACTCAGCTTATCCTGTCCCTAACAACTTGCAGCTTCACAGCTCCACAGAGTCCTCAGACCAGAAGCTGTTTCCAAGCCTGTCTGAATTCTTCTAATGAAATACAGAAACAAAAAAAGGACACAAATAGCACTGTTAAGAAATTCTGATTAAACATTTAAAAAATCCCTCTTTGCTCTATGACCAAACACTGGCACAGGTTGCCCAAGGAAGTTGTGGAGCTTTCAACTGTGGAAATATTCAAAACCCAGCCATAACCCCAGCCCAGAGCAATCTGCCCTGGCTGCACATGGCTGAGCTGGGGGTGGGATCAGTGATCCCTGCCCACCTCACCTGCTCTGCAACCCTGCAGAGCTGCCCATCCCACTGAATCCAGCTTCCAGAGGCAGCGTTAACAGTATCCACCTCAGGACAGTCTATGTATGCATGTGCTTCCTGTCTTTAGTCAATCAATCAGACTGTCACCCTTCTCTTCCACAGGAGGGGGAAAAAGAAGAAGAAAAAAAAGAAAAAAAAAATCACTAACACAGTAAAAAAGCACTACAGATAACGGTCTGAGGTAACTGTTGTTAAGATCAGGGCATAGCAATGACTCCTAAAAACGTCTATTTTCTCAGCTGCCACACTGGCTGAAATTTAAGGTGACCTAAATCTCAGCAGTCTTCAAGAAGCAGAAAAAGCATCACCATTTTTAGCTCTGATAGGCAGTCACCACTTTCTTCAGGGGGAGCTCAGTAACTTCCTCTCCCTGGTGCCCCTGGCAGACGCTCCCTGCATCTCTCCCCCTTAAGTCATGGGTTTCCCCTACATGTTCCACACTTCCAGTGCAGCAGCAGAGAATACCATGGAGGCTGATGAGGTTAAATAAATTTGTACCTGTAGCACTGTCCGCCAATACAAGTCATGTTTTGCGTGTTTGTTAGTTCGAAGTTCCTAATTTTTCAGAAGATCTTGTGTTCTTCATTTAATACAATTACAGTTCTATGTTCTCAAACACAAAAGCTGACAGCGATGTGTCTGGGTTCAAGAGTAAAATTATCAGTTATCTATAAATACAACAAAATGGAAATGAAACCCATCCAAATGGCTGTCAAAGCAGAGTAAGCTGCAGACCCCCCTGTGCACCTCCCTAAGTACACTGCTTCACTGAGAGGACCTCTGTGACTTCCTGTGGATGCTCAACACACACTGATGAGCTTCTGAGACTAATGATGGGACGAAATACAGCTCCAGTAAAAGGCAGTGGGTACTCGCTGATGAACAGCACTGGAGGTGTCACAACACTGTGTTCTGAGAGCCCAGTAAAGTGTTCAAATACACTTTACTGTTACGACTGAAACAAAACCCATCCTCGGTTACTGTGCCCTTCACAAAACACACCCGTTCTTCCCGACACTGCACACAGGGTCACTGCTAATGCACCCACCTCCTGTCTGCTCCGGGAGGAAAAGACATTTTAGTTTGCATGGAGACCACAAGAACATGGCTCATTTTTATGGGACCTGGTATTAGATACACCCAATTATGTGGTGAGAACTTCCAGAGGTCAGCTATCATATCTGGGACTTTTCTTCACAGCCAATTTTTATAATGATTTCTCACGAGGATCAAAACCACAGCAGATCAAAGCACGGGACTGTTACAGTCACTCGGGAAAGAAATGAGGTCTGCCTAAAAGCACGTCAGCCAACACATCCCAGTACCACAATTCCTTCTCCTTGCAGTAACTGGACACACTGATAGAGGTTTAATCCTCTGCCAAGCAAGAAACAGTGTAAGACACGGGGACACCCAAAGTGATGAACAGCTGCTTTGTTTTCAAGCAGGTGTGCAAGAACATACAATTAAAAAATGTAACTAATAAGAGTTCGCACACAGATGCGTTTTTAGGGTAAAAACACATTTTTGGAGTTAAAACTGTAAAAAATCCAAGACCCAAATTACAGTATTGTTGTGACTGTCAGATACTGAAGTTCAGTCTGACTTCACAAAACCTGTGCATTAAACATAAACCCACTTGCTACATACCTTAGAATCAAATTATGTACCAAGATGAAAATACTTAACCAACTGAATCTCTCTCACCTGCTGACCTGCACTGTGCGGCCCCAAAATCAAAAGATTAATGAGAAGTGTCCTTCATCCAGGAGGAACTGCAGGTTTGGTGATCCCAAAAGCAGTTGCTGACTGCAACTTATAAATGTGACACTTCAGAACCATTCATCAGAAAGAATTCGAATCACACAAAGAGTCACCAAAACAATTTTATTTCCAGTGTTTAAGTGGGTATGCACACAGGCATGATACAGGTTTGGATTCATTAGGTCTTCATGCAGAATTATATTCTCGATAAAAGAAACCAGTTCCATCCAGTATCCACTATCTACACGCCTATGTTACAACATTTATATCAAATCTGGTATCTGAAGAAAAGATACACATGTAATATGTACAGTTAAGTTACTTATCTTACAGAAAGATTAGAAATTCAAGTCACATAAAACTCAAAATCTGTATTAAAATTGGAAATATAAAACTCCAATATTTACTGGAATGCCTAAGGAATGGAAGCTCTGTAGCCACCTGTGTTAACATTTGTAAAATGTAATGAAACTCGTTAACAGTAAAATGCATTCATTTGTTTGTAGTAAGTTTCTCTAATTTAGCAATATGGCACCCTAACAAACCAAATGAATTTATAATGAGGCACTTGTTAGTGACTAAACCAAAAGAACAATTTTCCTGCATACTAATGCCAGGCCAACTCTCAGTCAGAAAACCATGTATACACTACACAGCATGTTGCATCAGATGCTTTGTTCAACATTTGTATGCAGCCATCAAATATATTTTTTCTTAAAATATATATATATACTTTAGTGTTCTTCTGGCTGTGATAATGCACTGTGAAGACGTTCCACAGAGCACATTGATGAAACCAGCCCAAATGAAGGCTGCATAACAACAACAGTACAGGAAAAAATATTTATATATGTACACACACACACGCACACACACACACGCACACACAGAGTTACTGGGAAGTGTAACAGTAAGTTAATGAATTGCTGCAGTGGACATATCTCCCCATTTCAAAGATACTGGTAAAATCGAGATCTAACCACTTGGGTCCCAGACAGTTTATGAGGATGGGCATCAACTGCTGGGCTGAAGTTGTTTTTGTTCATGTTCTGATAATTTTCACCATTTACCTGGTCTGGTGGCTGAAATG
The DNA here is from genome assembly GCA_013398955.1 of Callaeas wilsoni. NCBI lineage: Eukaryota > Metazoa > Chordata > Aves > Passeriformes > Callaeidae > Callaeas > Callaeas wilsoni. The sequence goes on along the minus strand of VWPU01016745.1, from coordinate 111,935 downwards.
GTCCCGAAGGTGGTGTTCTATTAATTAAAGTCAAGCTGCTGGAAGAGCTGCCTTCATCTGCCTGTATCTCTGCAGATGAGGGCAGTTCTACCTTTGATACCTCTGCTAAGTTAGTGTTCTCAAGTCTGGGCTTTCCAGTTTCACCCGTATTAAGGTCAGTTGTGCTAGTGCGTAAACGTTCTCGTGCAAGCCAGTCCGAAATCGAGAGGTCCTGGGCTGGACATTTTGGCTTCAACCGAGTCACAGCTGAAAGCTCAGATTCTCTCTCTCTACTTTGACTTGGTTCTTGAGCTTTCCAAGCATTCAGGACACTTATTTCAGCAAAATCCCTCTGCCCTCCAAGTGTGTGCCTTCGCCTGATATTCTTTCTCTTTGCAGTCTCTGCAGAGTTAGCTTTTTGATTCCCAACTCCAAACATGTCATCAGCAGATGATTTGAGTCGCAGCTTTAACCTGTCTGTAATCTTAAGTCTCCATGTAGGTTCTTGTTTGTCAGCATCACTTTTGGCCGATGTAGCTAAACTGCTTGTAGATCTTCCTTTTTTCATGATGTCAAACATTTTGGTCACAGTAGGCAAGTCCTTCTCACTCTTCGCATCCCCTGACCCCTCACTGTCCGTTTTGTGCCGCGCAGACTTTCTCCTGGAGAGTGTATCACATTCAATAAGTTTGTGTGAGCTAAAGAGTCTGCGACTCTCTAACTTTGGCGTGGAACTTCCCTCAGTACAACTTACTTCACTTTCTTCAGAGTTCCTCCGACTGGTCTTGACCACTTCTGAAACTTTCCCTTTCGACAGCCTTTCAGCAGCAGCGCTGGTGGCAAAGACAGGGAAGTCACTTTCACTGTCCGTCTCCATAGGACGCCCTTCGCTGATCAATTCACTTCTTTCGTCATCAGCATCTTCTCCCTTGCTTTCTGTCACTGACTGCACCTCAGGGCTCAGCATACTGGCATCTAAACCAGTCAGATACATAGTAGATGAAGTAGTTGAGTAATCTGAGGTGATGGAACTGACATCAGCTGCTAAAAACTCATTGTGTTTAATTTCAGGGCTGGCTACTTTTTTGCATGAATATCTGTGCTGGGAAGCCTGGGAGGAAGAGCTTAGCATAGTGCCAGAGTCAGACACTGTCTCCTCAACCTGGGAAGAAGATTGTGAAATTTTTGGGGTATTCTTCTGCATGGTTTGCAGACAGTTGATATTCGATGATTTTGTACATTTTTCATGGTAAGGCAGTGAAGGTTCCTCTGTCAGGATATTTTCTTTCTTTAATGACTTCTTTTCATCCTTTACAACATTCACTTCTTTTTTACTGCTGTTCTCTTTTTCCTTCAGGACAAACATCCTTTGTTTTCTCCCTATCTCTCTCTCTCTTTCATATTCCCCTTTAGCTGTGTCCTCTTTTGCTGTGTCACCATGAGATTGTTCTGCAAGCTCCTTCTTGAAAAATACATTATCCAACTCATCCTCTGAGCTACTTGGTTGTGGTTTCTCTTTAGTTTTTTTCCGCTTGCGACTAGCTGCTGCAAAAATGGAGGTCACAAGCAGTTCCTTGCTATACTGATCCTTTCCAGAACCCCAAGAACCCTGTTAAAAAAAGGGAGAGGGCATAATTAAAGTTAAAAAGAAACATTCATTAGCCTAAAACAGTTTAAAAACACATCAGAGCTTCGCAGTAGAAAGTGCATCTTCACTTAGGAAACATTGACATGCTCTTTCTGTAGTTTAAGTGACATTGTCCAAAAAGTCAATTTCCATCCTGAGCATTCCACTTTTTGTCTGAGTCCCTTCATCTAAACAAAGACTAGTTTGTGTATACTACTATTTAATTTTTGATTGACTAATAAAGCAGGCCCCATTGCAGTAATAAAATCTTTTCAAGACTGGTTTGCAACTGCTTCACAGATGCTTCACGATCCCTCCTTTCAAGGTCTTAACTATTAAAAAAGACTAATTGCTCCATTCTTCAGTTCATCTTTCACCTTTCAGACTGAGTTTGTAAATGGCATCAATTAATTACTGCCACTAAAATAAATGTTACTCATAACTAGTTTAAGTGTAGAAAATTAACAAATAAACTTCCTTATTTTAGAGGAATTTACAATTAAAATGGCACAGAAACAATAAAAGTACAAGCCAAATTATTCCATTTTATGAATTAAAAACTATTTTCACTACTCCGACAGCATCACCACCTGGCCCCTTCAAAGCTATGCACCTTTCCTAGTTAGTGGCCCACTGCTACAGGCAGTGTGACATGGTGTCCTGGAAACTGGGCTATTTTGAGGAAACAGCTGAGCCACCAAACATCCTCACAGAGCAGCTGTGTTGGCATGTCCACAATGAACCAGAAGGATGCTCTGAGTCCTGTTCCCAGCTCCAAGGGGGGCATCAGTGCCACACCTGGAATGCAGGCCAGCATAAAGCTGTGCCATGGCTCACCGAGGTGAGCTGTGTGCTGCCCTGTCAGCCTGTGCTACAGACACCCAGTGTTAGAGCTACTGAACAGCCCAGGAGACAAAGATTTGTCCACGAGTCAGATGAGAGCTTTGTCATTAAAGTGAGGACTGAATGAATGCCCACGTTCCAGCCTTGTTCCCCTGGTTCCTGAGGCATTCCTCCCAAGCACAGCAATACCTCCAAGGGAGATTCTGCAGAGCAACCTTTAACCACAGCCTTTGCCTTCCTCTAAGAGGAGCAGCTATTATCTCCTGAAGAACAGGCTGAATTCTAAGTATACTTTCTTTTCTCAGTGAAATAGAGAAACATAAATACTCTCTGTGAGTCAGTAGTATGCCAACAACAAAAGGGAACATACTATATATACATTTACCTGTACTAAATGAGATGCAAAAAGGAGGTAGTTGCCCACAATTGTGAGAGCTTGGAACAAAGCTGTTGCTGTGTGCAGCTGACTGCTTTGGTAGATGCAGCTAACTGCACACAAGTAACTTTTCCAACATCACCCTTCAAAAATAGGTTATGAGAAAACAGTACTACCACTTACTCAAGAAATTCTACCTAATCTCTACAGTATATCTGCCTATCAGTGATTTAATAAAGCAAGCACCTAACAGATTTCAGAAGCTTCTAACAATACGGTATCAGAAAATGACTTACCTTAGATTTTGCTGAGTCACTAGTAGCTGAATCTGTGGAAAAATTAAAAAAAAATTCTGCTCAGTTCTGTGCAGCTTTTTTATTGTTGCTACAGACAATGCTGGACTTATGAAAAAGACAAGCACAGAACAAGATGTGAAGCAAATTAAAACCAGAACAGAGTGAATAGTCAGAGCTCACAAAGATGCAAGCTGCACCACAGAAAGCCACCGCCATGAAAGGATGCTGTGAATTGTAGGCAGAATCAGCTCAATGATAGGAATGGCAAAGGAGCCCTGTTCTTCAAAATAAAAACCAGAAATACTAATGTTTATTCGATGCTTTAAGGATACAGCCCCTGCAAAACCGCAGCTGAGAGACCTTTTCAGGATGGCACTGTGTACTCTCCTGAGATTCAGGATACACAAAGCAAAATTGGGTGTCTTTGTACAGTTGGCTCCCTAGGTACAAATCATGGTTCTTGTGGCCATACTCTTTTTGTGAATTTTTAAAGGAATTAAGTCATATTTTGCGTGTAAAACCCCAATTATATATCTCTCTCCACCTCTTACTACATACAGGTAAAATTTTATTTTTAAATTGTCTAGATGTCAGCAGCTACCAGTTTTGTACTTTCCCATAACAAGCGCTTTTATGAAATGGAAAATGGACACCATAGTTTTACTGTCTCGCAAAACCCAAGATTATACAATTATAAAGGGGGTAGGAAGGGGCTAGCACAATGACTAAAAAACATGAACTTGGGACTTTCTCCCTGGGAAGAAAGAGCTGAGCCCCCTGCCACACCCCTTTTTGACACATGGCTAATGCTTTATGACTAGAAAGACTGGTAGACCATACCATGCTATTTCTCCTCAGGGTCTGCTTCAGAGATAACAAGAAACAGCAGAAAAACTTTTAAAAAGTAGCATTGATCTGTTTAAAATACTCTTAAAAGAAACTTTACAGCACAGATCAACTTGGGTTTTTTTCCATTTACAAGAAACGGGGGTTTCTGCAGACAAGGCAGCTACAGTGTGGGCAACAGTCCTCCTTCTTCCTACAGTTCCAGCTGTCCATCAGTGACATCACAGAATCCACTAATGACATCACCGTGTGATAGACTCCTCCCACTTCGCCTGTTACAACATCAGTACAAAGTGACTGTTTCAGTAAGTGCTGAACAACCCTTTGAAAACTGAAACAAAAGCTAGAGACGAAGGGATAACATTCGTGGGATACAACATGCTGGGTTAGTGCAATAGTAGAGTGAAGGGAGGAGGGGAAAAAGTCACCAAAAAAGAGCCTGTAATGCTTATCCTTAGCCACAAAAGAGGATGGCATTTATAAACAGAAGGAAACCAGCTTTAGTATAAACATACTGCAACATACTTAGAGTGTCCATCACTTGACAAGAAAACATAACTCAATTTTTTGCATTCCTAACGTTGGGAAGGAGCAATATTAGAATATCACTGAAGATCAGTCTTTCTGCCATCACAACAAACCACTTTATAGCAGCGTATCTGCTTGACCTCACGATGATGATTGCATGGGTTACTGTGAATAAATAAAATACTATGTGCAAGCCTCATCTTTTAATGATTAAATTCCTGTTAGACAAAAAAGTCTTCCAAATTATATCATGCATGATTATCAACAATTCAAGTCTTTAAGAAGTGTTAAATGATCTTTTGGAAAAGAGGAAAACATTTTATTAGTAAAAGAAAATAGGAAGAGAGAGTTACAGTGAGTTAACAGAGTAGGTTATTCTAGCCTATGGACTAACACTGTCCAGGCAAGAGTTACCTGATACGTCTCCAGGAGATACTCCCGTTCTTCCAATGTTGGTGAGTAAATGATCTATGTTTGGCACTGGCTGAGATTCTACAGTGTTTTCCTCCTGAACTGCTGTCTATAGTTAATAAACAAAGATCTCTTCATCATCGTTTCACAAATAGTTCATTACGATTCAACAGCATTTAGAAAACTGCATTATTCACCTGAAGAACACGAGGAAAGCGTGTCCTATTTTCCTTTATGCTTTTAAAACAAATGCATGGCTTGCTTTTTTAAAAAAAATAGAATTCATTACCACAAGGACTGGAAAGCTAAAAAGGTGCTTCTGAAGAGCAAACCATACAGTGACATAGTAAAAAATATACAGGCGTTCTAGAGGCAGCAGAAGCAGATTCTAAACTAAGGCAGTTAGAACGCAAGTATTTATGCCATAATACTTACAAGAGGTTCTTCAGCATCATCTTCTGTGAAAAACCAGTCATGCTAAAAGTTAAAATAAAAAAGGTGAAAACCCCACAGGAAACACAAAACCCACATGTGGCACACGCGAACACAGATATTACTAAAAGTGAGAGTTTGATGGACCAGACCCAAACTGGCCCAATGAGAAAAAAGCTGGTTGATCTGTGTACAATCTTTTTTAAAAATAATGAAATGCATCCACTTACTTTTTGGATGAGTGTTTCTACAATTTTATATTGGTCTGGCATGTGCGTAACCATGTGTGTCATGTTATCATCAGATGTCCTCACAAGTGTTGGACCAAATACTATTGCCAGGTTTCTTGGTTCCATCTAAGAAATGAAATATTTCCACATCATACATTTATAAAGAGAAAATACAGTAATACGGGCTAAGTACATTAATATAACACTTTTAATATATATGAGAACCATTTAAAATAAAGACATAATAGAGTTTTTCAAAAATACATTACTGACTTGGGTAGGATGTTACACTACACTAAAACTCTCCCATATGCAGCTGCAATAAATATACACCCAACATTCCTGCAATTCAGAATTCCAACCTTCCTTAACCTACTGCAAGCAAATGACTCCACAAGCATAGAAAACTCAAGAACTCAGATATATTCTTTACACTTTCAGGGGGATCTTTTCTTCTTTCCTAAAGAAATCCAAACTGATGCTTGGAAACATTGATGTTTTAAGAATTCTTTGTTTTATAAAAAGGCATAGATAGCTCCCTGTTTTTCTCCCTGAAAACATTTACATGACACACACAAAAACTTAACCTGGTAATCAAATACTGTATTATATCTACTCACAATGTCCTCATTCAATTTGCACCAACTTTGGAGGAGGTGGCAGAACAAACATCACAGACCCAAGATATCTATCTGTGAGACAGGCTCAGAGTTATGTGATCAGGTCACTTGTTCAGAAGTCAATTAAGTATTTGACTAATGTTACATCTCTGACAAATAATTTCAAGAAGCAGCAGCAGAACTTACCTTCTGTTTTTGCTTACTTCTTTAACTTAGAGTTTACTGTTCTGGTATAGAATAGACCAGTAATATACAGGCGGCAAAGACTTTGTGCTTACCAGAAGTAAGTTGCAAACATGACACAAGCCCCTAGTGCTCTCTTGGACTTGAATTGTGTCTTTTGATAAGTAACATAATTGTAACAACACTTCATTCATCTAGCCTTATATATCCAATAATATTAACAGTATTTAACAACATTTATACAGCCCACCAAAACCATAAAATGATAAAAAAGCTTCCTTTAGGCACTGCACTTAAAAATGATATTTACTATAATTTCCTTATAATATCGGCTGTAATTTCACTGAAGTTTATAATCTGTTGATTTTTTTTTTTAATGAACACACAAATACTTTTCTTTCATATTTAATTGGAAGGTATTTGCAGAACCTACCATATTCACCTCAACTGATCTTTTAAATCATTTAAAATGATTTAAATGATTTGGCCATAGGCTCTTCTATATACCATCAATTATATCAATTTTTTTCCTGTACCCTTCACACTGGTAGCCAAGCCACCATGTTATCTGCCCTGAGGTAAACATCCATAAGCACACCCATATTATGGGCAGCTTTGCACTCAGCTGCCCCTCCCCTGAGAGCTGAAAAAGGGGACACTATTATTAGCATTTACTGAAGGATTATAATTACAGCATGCACAGAAGCACTTAACACAAACTACCTCTTTCCTACTCCATGGAAATTATAAAGTTATACTTAGTGGTGGAAAAAGACCCAGTAGTGATGAACTACCACCATTTACAGTATGAATTTTCTTTCTTAAAACCAGCCAAACAGCACCTATAGGGTAATCAAATACTCAAGTAACTATACCAAGTCCTAGTCTTAAAAATTTCTCAAGCATTCAGAAGCCAGGCTTCAAAGAAAGCTGATGTGACCTCTGTCAGCAGGCTTATTCACCTGTGCCCTGCCCAGGCAGACTCTTACTGGTGTCTAGACTGGATTACAGGAAATTAACAGACTTGGGATAAATTTAAGATGCAAGGAGTTATTCCCAAAAGACTGACTACCAGTTTGAATCAGCTTAATTCACACTAAACACATGCATATTTTGCAGGAGCACTTAGCCTAATACAAAAATCTCCTCATAGCAACACTCCCTAATTTCACCTACAACAATACATTATCACCTCAATTAGAAATGATCCTGCACAAAAATAATAGTTAATGAAACAAATCAAAATACATTTTATGCTTCTTTCTAATACCTTGTTCTTTTCTGAGTTCTCTGCTACTGTCTTCAGGTGTGCAGAAAGAAACTTGAGAGTCTCATAATGGTGTTCAGGTAAATCATGAATCTGAAACAAACAATCACTATTCAGAACATCGAACATTTAATGCTAATTTTATAGTGCACCTACAATACAACTGATTTTAGTTTACCAGTCTCTTCAGTGTTTTCAGACGCTCAACAGGATCTTCTTTTCTATTGGCATCTATAAAATCTGCATATTTGTCTGTTAAAAAAGTAGAAATTATTCATATGACTCACGTGAGTTTTTATATCTATATATGTGTGCATATAAAGCCCCATCTGCCAGCCCCACTCCCCTTTGGACACTAGTAACATACAAACAAGAATGACCTCTGGAAGTCATACATTAGCCCATTATATTGTATGTGTATGTATTGTATGACAGTAAGGAAAAAAAACACCCAGCTTTCATTGAATACTGCAACAGTAGAATTGAAATCTTTTAGTTGCATATTCATAATCCCTTCACATCAGAGAAATTCTATTTACACCTCTCATTCTTAAGATGATCACCATGACTCCCCACTCTTTAAGAAAGACAACATTTATTGCAGAGTGGAGATGATTTCACTGGATTTTCTCTCAAATCATCTGAATGTTGTCAGACAACTGTTCAACAGCAATTCCTAAAGATGAAACTGTAATGAAAACAACCTACCATTGGTAAAGAGGGGTTCTGGGAGCTTTCGGAAGAAGGATTTCAGCAAGCTGCTTATCACGTTCAAGTCACGCCATTTCTATGTGTTTAAAAGAAAAGGTCAGACATGCTTTATATCTCTATGATCACAACACAACCAGAAGTTTTGGGGATTTTAATATGAAAATAGTGTGATCGAAGACTTACATCATCATGAACATCAATGTCAGTCATTCCTTTGTTGAGCTCTTCTTGCATACTTGAGATGGCAGCATTATTTCCAGGCACTCTGTAAATACCTGTGTACTCAAGACCTCTTTCTTCAACCAGTTTGCAGCATATATCAACAATCAGTGGAATATACTGAAGGAAAAGAGTTGTATACATAAGTAATTGATTTTAAAAGTATTTTAAATTCACAATGAAAGAAAAAGTCTACTTCCATACTTTGTTGGTATGAGCTGGGGGGCAGTCATCTAGTCTAACACCAAATGTTCCAACAGCAGAGGGCTTCTTTTCAAATGTCTTCCTCATAATGCTTGGAATGCCTTTTCTCCACGTCCCTTTGTCTTTTGGTGGGCTTGTCTCATCTTTTTGTTGTTAGGACAGTGGAAAAAAAGAAAATAAAGAAGAAAAATAATAACATTTATGCCACAAAGCTGACTAAAAATACAGGTAGCAGATTTGCAAAGAGCAAGTGAGACCTGCTGCATTTTAGCTTTTACCATCATGGCTTTATGCAACAACTCACTAGACATTAGTCTGTCTTAAAACATAACTTCTGTTACTCTTCTGTGGTTCAAAAGATAAATCTCAACATACTCGCATCCCGGACTTAGAAAAGCAAGTAGCTGGATGGTACTGTGGCATTTCATCATTCTAAGACTAAAGGTATATAAACGACCAAATTTAAACTTAAAATTTATATAAACTAGTAAAATTTAGAAAAATTAAAATCTACATTTAGTAGCACAACACTAGGTCTCTATGGAATCACACTTCTGCACGAAATACCTGTCAAACTCTAGAGCCATGCTCACACTTGTGCAGACTTACTCACTCTTTCAGAAATTATCATATTTTAGTCACTCCTAAGTAATTCCAAACATTACTCACTTATAGTATTCTCTATCCAAAAATCAGATTAGAAGTTCAGTTGTTCTGTTTACCTCTCCTATAGAATTCTTGTAACAAATTGTAATTTCCATTTATCTTGCACTGCAAGTCATCTAACACAGTAAGCACTTCCTTCTTATTTCTGGAGATATTCTTTCAGTAGATTTGAGATTTACCCAGCATGTGCAATTTAGTTACATGTGTAGCACTGCAGAAGCAAAGGGACATTTTCTGGCAACAAAAATCAGAATTCACTGATAGCTTAAATTCAAGACTGAATCATTCAAAAGTGGTTGATCAAAAGTGGTTGCTTATCCAGTTGCCTGAATTTGTATACAACATTTTTTAAACAACAGTCTGATGTGAAGTACCACATGTTTACACGCTATTTGGAAAAAAAAGTTTAAAAAAAAAAGCAAAAGAGAATAAAAAAGAGCAGATTGGTACACTATTTAATAGAGCTGAAATATTGATTCAAGTTTGCAGTGCCAGCTCATCAGACGTTTTTAGATCTCAGGAGGCATTAATTTTGTTCTGGAAAAAATAATACAAGTTCACGCTTGTGTTTTAAAAATTAAGACAAAAAAAGTCTGTTCTATACTTTGGAAGCACTTTAGTGGAAAAATTTACCTTGTCACTTCCAAGTCAGCTGGAGACAAAAGTATGAATTAAACACAAAATTATTTCCAAAGCTTTGCAAAATTTTGCTCACAAGAAGCCTAACACCTGTATTTTACTACTGTTAGCCCTACATGGAGCTGTAGGGAAAAAAACCCACAAAAACCTCTTGAAAGGGGACTAAAATAAAAAGCTTCAGGATCTGAGATGTTCCTAGAAATGAGCGACTAGAGATGGACCTTAAAAAGCCCTGGCTAATACTTGGTTTGCATCTGTATATTCATGAATTCAAAAACACCTAAGAAGGGCACCTCGATAGCCTTGCACTGGGGCAGAAGGGAATGAAAGAAATACACAAAGCATACAGACCTTTAGTGAGAAGCTTCCTTTCTGTCTCATCCTTAGGAGAATGTGGACTCTGAGTCCTCTGTTCTGCTTTAGTTCCAAGTAGAGTCTGTCTGATACTCAGACTCTGGCGAGGTGTTTTGGGAGAAGGCTCTGTTTTGCTGCTGGAAGAACTGAACAAGAGAGACTACTTCAGTTAAGAGAAGCTAAATAAGAACTCTACAAGAAAGTACTGGCAACATATAATTCACCCACCTCATCATTGTACTGTACTCTTTAATTCTTCGACTAATTAGATCTCTACTAGTAACACCAGTATCCTATAGAATAAATTGAGAAATACTTTATAATCTCATAAAATAGAAAAAAAAATTCCTTTCAGAATATGATTAACTCTTCTAGTCACCAAATAAGTACAGAATTCAACAATTCAGTCCGCTTTAAAAAAATCCAAACCCTCAACCAAACCAAACATCCTAACAGGCAATTCTTGACAACTGTAAAGACAAAACACTTAAAAACCAAAAGAAAAATAAAAGTGAGCGATTGCAAATCAAGTACTGCTATTTACACGTTTTTTTTCCAAAGTAGTACGATCGGATTAAATCCTCTTAAACTGAAAGTAAGTTTAAACAGAAAAAAATGCAAGTAAACACGTATTACTACTCTGAAAAATCCAATCCTATGTGCACAGTACTTAGAAAACTAATTGCTACTACCAATACAGCTAAAAAAGACATGAATTCAAATCTGCTTTTTTATCTATCTGTGTAATACTTCGGATAATTATTTTGAATCTGAGCAGATGGGCATGACCACAGACATGAAAATATTCCTCTGTTGCTCATCACTGCAATGAAAATGCACAATAGACAATATTGGGACAGATACTGATACCTTATGTACAACAGCAGAGGTTTGCCTTTGGCAATGAGCATTAACTTAATTCATAGAAACATCAGCATTTAATCAGAGAAACAGCCATCTTCAAAGTTTCACTTTTTAACTACAGAGAAACTCTTCACACTGTACTACTGCACACACCACTCTGCAATGCAAGTTTGAAGAGATACCATACTGGTCCTAAACCTGCAGCTATCTTTTAAAAAAGATTTGCTATTTTTGGTAAATCAGTTTACTATAAAGTGTATCTTTAGTCAAATCAGCAACAGCATTAACTAATTTATTTCAAAAGTCTATCTTCTGATTATGATTACATTGACTTTTTTTAAACTCTATTAATTTACTCAGTTACCTTTCCTTTCACCTCATTTTCTTTTATGTTCCCGTACGCGTTTTGGTCAACTTGTTAATTAAAAAATAATTCTTCTGTTGAAGTATTCATTATAAGAAAAAACAATACATTTTAAATTAAAATCCAAGAATTACGACTTCTGCTTTATATATTATACAGTTACCTCATCATTTAAGTTGCTGTTGTCTTGTATTGCTTTAATCCATGCTAACATATTATCTCTGTCCTCAGCTTGAAACAGATACTCGCGGTCTGAAGTGGTGAGCCTAAATACATTTTTCCTCTTGGTTTCACAGTACGAGATGTCTATCAAGCAAGCATTGATGCTTATAGGTTGTTCTTCCTCAGAGAGGGTCACTTGTTCCTTTTTATCCTTGTACAAATAAAGTGAATGACCTCGAAGAACAACATACAGCTGCTTCCATGGCCGAATGCTCCCACCAACTCGCTGAAAAACAGCAACCAATGTGTCAGTTTGCTTACTTGTTACAGTGCACATTCCTGGATTACAAAACTACCTCCAGAAGTTTTACAAAGAAAGACTATCCACCTGGCTGGCAGAAAGACTACAGAAAGTGGGATTCACTAATTGCTCTCCATTAGAGGAGTGAATTGCTTGATAACCTGCCCTCCCAGACCACCCACTGAGTGAGAGTTCACATATGACAACAGTAAGAAACAGAATTCAACAGTTTCTGGTCTGGTATTTAGGGAACTCTTGCCCACGCCTTTTAAACTGCCTTCAGGTCAGAATGGAATTTTCTCACGACTGCAATTCCAGACTCTCAATTTTCCTTAAGCATTAGTCTGTATTTGCGCAGAAAGTTAATTTGAACTTAACTCCAAAACATTCACAAAAATTACAATATTTTTCATTATTAGGAAAGAGGAAAGAAATACAACTACACCTACGAAGGGACTGATTCTTATTATTTAATTAGTCATTAGAAATTAGTTTACTTCAACAGATGTAAAATTAAAATAGTTTGGAAAGCAGTCTGTAAAAGAAGCTGAGGAACTGACTGAAGTAAATTTCTAACAGGTCTAAATTTTGTCAGTCTTATGATCTTATCCCCTTCAAAAAAACGCAAAAAACAAAAACCAAGAAACTAAACAGGAAAGCTTGAAGTTTCTTATCTTAGTTTGTCACCAGCTTAGTGTTTGTCCTAGGTTAAAAACCCAAACATGACAGGTACCTTTCCTTTGTCTGTAAAAAGCTGACGAAAATGGAGCCATCCCTCTTTGGAGGCATCACCAAACACCTCTGAAGAAGAATCTTTTCGGGAACCAGAGTCTTCTGAAGATTTCTGGCTGTCTGGGACCTAGAGAAAATCATCACCGAAAGAACCCCACAATGTAATTCTATATGCATTTGTCTACAGTTTCTATGTTCAAGATGTTTTGCACTTTAAAAATGTCCCCAGGAATATGGTCCCAGAAAAACATAATTTCTGAAGTTTACATACAACAATAATGACCTTACACATACCAAGAACACTTTGAGAAACTTCATGAATCTTAAGACTCATTAGTGAGTTTTCACAAAAGGCCACCCATATTTAATACACTTGTTTACAGAGATCGAGGAAAATTAAAATCAAGGACCATGAGACTGAGGAAAATTAAAATCAAGGACCACGTGATGAGTCCAGGAAAAAAGAGACCATGTTTACTTAAATGATGCATACATCAGCAATTTGATTAGTAGCAATTCCAATAAACTTCCTGTCTGTTTAGCACATCACTTTGTGTAACAGACCTGCATAATTCAAACAATCTGTCACAGCAGTATAGTTAATGTTTAGGAGTTGCTATATATATATTTACCTACCTTAATCCCTTTTAAACTAGATACATGCTTAATGGATCTGTTGGAAGAAAAACAAATGTTAAAATAGATTTTAGACACTTTAACAAACAGATGTCCAAATGAACTAATTTTTTCATGAACTCACGATTTTCCCTCTTCTCTGTAGTCGTCCAGTCCTTCATCATACGACTTTGATCTCTCAGTTTTTGCGGCAGGCTGGCTATCCAGGACACTAGGCCGGATGGATTCTACAAAGAAATAGAAATTTTTGAGTATGCAGGAACCTGAATCACATTTTTGCGATTTATTTCAAGCAATAAAGAGTTTACAATTTTCACTTCTGATCTCCAGAGTGTGAAAGGAAAAAAGTTGCAAGAGAAAAAGAATGAAATCAACGCTCACCATGATCATGTGAAAGCTGCCGCCGAATTAAAGGGATTGGAGATGTAGGACTGGGAGGAACAGTTGTTATAGCTGGTGCTTGAGAAGCAGATGCAGAAATAACAGCAGAAGCAGGAATGTGTGCAATATCATGGTCAATACTAGGACTAGTCGGTTCATCTACAAAGGTAATATGCCATATATTAACATATTAAATGCATTAATCAAATGCTCAAACCAAATAGCTGTCTGAACTTCTCATTACTGGGATATCAGACATCTTACACATGAAGTCATTCTAACTAACAAAAGGGTCCAATTAATTCACACTGTCAAATGTTCTCTTTTTTTTATGAAGAGAAGCCTGTTTCATTTCATAGATATGTTAACTATACATTAGATAAAGGCAAAAAAATCATGGATTTTGCTGTGTGCAAAAGAAACAGGAATTATTTGCTCATCTCTTAATACTATTTGAAAGTAGAGAATTTTTGTTTATATGCATAAGCAAAACCCACACTTAGTCTATCAGTAAGTTTGAACTCAAGAGACAGATATCTACAATAAAATAGGGGCAGACTATCGAAAGCCATTTGGTTTAAATGAGTGTTCAAATAAAACAGCCAAGTTACAAGCAAACAAAAAAAGCATTTTAAACAGCTATCTAGCATTCCAAGAACCAATCCCCCCCATCTGCCGTACATTCAAACAAAGAAGCAAGTATTCAGACTTTTAAAAGATGGGACTACTACATACCAATCAGTTCTTCCACTAATTGTTCATAGAAACGATTGCATGCCATACATGCCCAGCACCTCTCAGTTTCAATAGCCACAAGGGTCATCATGAAAGACTCCAAAAAGCTTTAAATATTCTAGTACTTAACATGTCTCTTACAAGATGGAAGAAGCCAAAAGATGCATTTTCCATCATTTTGAGAAAAGAGCCACAACATCTTCTAGAGCACATTACTAGTACTAGAAAAATCATTCTACTTCGTGCTCTGGTAGAGGAGGGGATGGAAAAGAAAAAAAATCAAGTCACGAGCAGGGGCTGAACTGTACTGCCGTAATGAATATGAATGTACTCTAGGTGCTAAGAATTGTAATACGCAGAGCTACTGAAAAGCCTATTGAAATCAATGAACACTCACAGACAGAGGTTTATTCTTTGCTTTGTGTGAACACAACTGCGTGTGCTGCATTGTGCTGCTCCAACAGTCACTAACAGTTCTGTTAAGGCAGCACTTGTACCATCAAAATTTGTCAATGTACATTTAGAACAAGGCAATAAACAAAGTGCAGGACCGTTTAGCAACGACATGCCTCTAAATTGTCTAGGGTGAAAAATACAGTAACTTTTGAAGTTAAAAAAGCATATCCCAAAAAACCCAGCTGCAAACTAGAAACATGAATAAAAAGGAAAAGCAAAACAATTCACACCAAACCATGACACTACAATTAAAAAATTTCCATGTTTTACTTGCATCCAAAGTGATAAATCAGAAGCATTTACAGATGATTTTGCTACAGCAACTGGGACACAGGAAGAAGCTCAGCTATGCTTCCATGTCAAACCTGCAACAGCTCAATTTCCTGTTTTTTTTAATCTGCTGAGCTTCCCTGGAACTAAGGTTAACTAAGGAATATAATCACTCTTTGAGCAATTGGTTGATTTATAGCACACAGACTGAAAGTGCTCAGGTTTAAGTTAATGTTAACAGACATATCTCAAATGTCATTGTCTCTATTCCCAAAAGTTATAAGAACACCAGCACTTGAAATAAATCTGTGCGAGCTATGAATACAGGCATGTTTGGCAACACTACAGAATTTCCCACAGCACTTAAATCCAAGAATCAGATGAGGAAGAACAGGTTATAAGTCCCTGAAAGCAACAGTAATTATTCAAATCATTATTACTTCACAGTGGATCTAATTCCCAGATGAATCAAAATTGAAGTTGTTTTAGAAATATGCAAACTTTAGAGGAACTGCAAATGACATTGGTGCAGGAGGGGCATAACTATTCAGTCCCTGAAGAGGCTGAAGGTCAGTTAATAACAAGCTTTTGTGTAATATAAAGTGATTATAGAGCAAATCATGACATACAACATAGGAGTTTCTGCCTATTAATTTAATGCACTAGCAAATGCCACTGCTGCTGTCCAGTAAGAAACAAAACCCAAACAACTACATCTGTTCCTTGTATTTTGATCTTTCTTTCAAGTGCTTGCAATATTTGTCCAACTTTTCAGTTTCCTTGACTGGCATATTCGCACCCCAAAACTCCTTGCACAGCATGTGAACGGATGTGTTCAGCTCACCAATCAATGAAAATGACTGTGTCCAAAATGCAGTGAAGCACAGAGAAAACACAAGCCAGAAGAGAAACCACACAAAATAATTATCTTTCAGTTTGCTACCACAAATTACTGGTGTCTCTTTAAATATTTGCAACAAAAAGGTCAGAGACTCCATGGAAAAGATTATTCTGGGAGGTACTGAAAAACACCTGGAGGACAATGCAGTCATTGGTAAGAGCCAGCAGAGTTTCATGAGAGGGAAGTCCTGCTTGTCAAACCTGATTTCCTTCTTTGACAGGGTAACCCACCCAGCTCATCTAGGAAAGCCAGTAGATGTAACCTTTTTGGACTTCACCAAAGCTTTTGATACTGTCTCTCACAGTATCCTTCTGGACAAAGCGTCCAGCTCACAGCTGGATAACCCCGTCCCACGACGGGTGAGCAGCTGGATCCAGGTTGGGCACAAAGAGTTACTGTGAATGGGGTGACATCAGGCTGGTGACCTGTCACTACTGGGGTTCCACAAGGCTCCATCTCCGGCCGGTTCTCATCCACATCTTCATTTTAATGACCCAGAGACAGGATTCAAAGGAATACCGAGTAAGTTTGCTGACAATATTAGATTGGGAGGAGCTGTCAACTCCTTCAAGGGTGTAGAGGCCCTTGACAAGTTAGAGGGCTGCACAACCATATGAAGTTTGACAAGGGAAAATGCCACATTCTGCACCTGGGATGGGGCAACCCCGGTTGTGTGCACAGACTGGGGAATGAGAGGCTGGAGAGCAGTGCCACAGAAAGGGACCTGGGGCTCCTGGGCCATGGCAATTTGAACATGAGCCAGCAGTGCCCTGGCAGCCAGGAGGGCCAATCGGGTCCTGGAGGGCATCAGGCACAGCATCACCAGCCAGGCAAGGGAGGGGATTGTCCCGCTCTGTGCTGCACTGAGGTGGCCTCACCTTGAGTGCTGGGGGCAGTTTTGGATGCCACAATATAATAAAGAGATTAAACTACTGGAGAGCATCCAAGGGAGGGCCACAATGATGGTGAAGGGTCTGGAGGGGAGCCGTATGAAGTCACTTGGTCTGTTCAGCCTGAAGAAGAAGAGACTGAAGGGAGACCTCATTGTGACCTTCAACATCCTCACAAGGAGGAGGGGCAGACATTGATCTCTTCACTCTTGTGACCAGGGACAGGAGTAACGGAAACGGCACAAAGCCGAGTCAGGAGAGGTTTAGGTGGGATACCTGGAAATGGTTCTTCACCCATAGGGTGCTTGGGCCCTGGAACAGGTTCCCTGGGGAAGCAGTCACAGCACCAAGCCTGACTAAATTCAGTAAGGGTTTGAGCAATGATCTTGGGCACATGGTGTGATTCTTGGCGTGTCCTGCACAAGGCCAGGAGTTAGACTCAATGATCCTCATGGGTCTGTAAGATTCTGTGATTCCAGGACTACTTTATGTTATACTTTCCAAACATAATCTGTTCTGCATTATTGTCTATGAAGTGACACACGAGACTGACCATCAGAACCAAGCAAGCACAGTGAGAGAGCATCTCTGGCCAAGGGGGGATGCCACTTGTCACTTCTGTTTGCACACGAGTGTGCAACTGGTCAACAGTTGCAACTAATGATTTTCAGGAAGAGATCTTCAATGCAAAAACATTTATGGGGTGAAGACACCAAAAACTTGTAACAAATAGGCAACATAGCTCCAACCACAACTAACTGATCCTCTAGCTAAGGCAGAGAGAAATTTGTGCATCAAAGCATGCTTGTATTGCCATGCAGCTGGAGATCGGGGACCTACAAAGATAGGGAGCATGTGCACACAATGCAGGTGAAAAAAACCTAACTGATTCTGCAGAGACACAGATTTACACAGAATGGGCTCAGAGGCAGAACTAGAGATTTCAGAACTGAGGATTTCATGGGTGAGAAAGCATGACAAACAGGACATACTATCAACAGTACGTGAATGAGGAACTAAAGTATTAAACAATTTATCAGATATTCAAAGAAAGAGACACAAAATCACTGAAAAAAGCACAGATCCATATCATAATCTATTAAGCTGCTACAATACAATTTTATCATGATTAATACAACATTTCATGTGTTTATTTCAACTCCCAAAGAGTCCCTTAAAGATTAAGGTTTGAAAGTAACAACCTGAACATGAAAGGGAGCACATTTTGAGAACCTCAAATGCAATTTAAATGAATCACAGAATTATTCAGGTGGAAGCAAACCTCGGAAGGTCTCTTAGGCTCACATTCTCCACAAAGCAGGATTACTGCTCAATTCAGACCATGTTGGTGAAGGCTCTTATCCAACAAGTGCCAAATAAAGCGGAAGATCTCCCCCAATATCCTGGCTGTGTTCTTTCTGATTGATACAGAACAGGACAGTCTAAGTCTAGTGCTGCCAAACTTAATAACCATATCCTATCTCCTCTCTAGGTCATGAACGTTAAACAAGATGGACCCTGAAGAATGTCACTTGTAACCAGCCTTCAGGCAGAATATGAACACTTGGGCACTACCCTTTAGACCTGCTAATACAGCTTTTCTATGTGTCCAGCAGTACAGCTGCCTATGGCACAAGGATGGACAAGGATGGTGTCACCAAAGAGCTCAAAATCATTGCTGAAGTCAAGGTTGGTGACTCCCTGAGTCTTCCTCTCATTCACAGATCTACTCATCTCATTACAAAAGACAATCCCATTAGTAAAACACTTGGTAAATCCATGCTATTCCAAATCATGTTCTCCTTCCTTTGCCCAGAAACTAGTTTCAAGAGGACCAACTCCATGATTTTCCTAAGGACTGAGATGAGTTCAATTGACTGCCTTCCCTGAATTGTCCTCCTCATTTTTCAAGATGGGTGTACCATTTGCTTTTTTCCAGTTAATAGGGACCTCTTCCAGTCTTCATAATCCTTTAAAGATAGCATCGCTGCAGTGACACCAGCCAACTCTGTCAGCACCTTCAGATGCATTTCATTGGGTTGCATGAACAGGTATGGCCTGAGCTGTACTGGAGCTGTCTTAAGAACACCCTCTTTATCCAAGCTGGTAATGATTGTGGGTTTTGTTTGTACTTGTTGTTGAGTTTTGGCTGGTTTGTGGTTTCTTTTTCTTCTCTTTTTCTTCGTGGTGGTGCGGAAGCGAAGGAGAGACGTATTTAAGGAAATTGTTCAGTTAACTGAATCATACACACATGGGAAACAAATTCACAGACAGACTTTAGTACAGACATCATCAGGGATGCTGTAATAGGGATTATTAACAGAGAAAGGTGAATTCTCCTCCAATCCATAAGGATTCAGAGTTTGCCAAAGCTTTTTTTCACTAGTAATAAAAAATTAATGGAAAAAAACTAGCTTCCCAATGCATCAAAGACTTTTATCTGATTTAAAGATTCGGATCATGAAAATGCAACAGCTGCGTAGTAACACACACTTAAAAAGAGCTTTACATTTCCCATGAAGAATGTTGAGACAGCATGCACTCCCAGAAACAAAAAAATTGTCCAACATACAATTTCCCAAAATGCATGCATTGAAGGAGATAACAGTATTTTAGTATTATTGGTTTTCTGACAACCATACTGATTCTTGGATTAGGTATTTGTTTATAGATGCTCCTGTAGTATTTAATGCAATTTTGGTTACTCAGATCTTGTGTAAATGTAATAATGATCGATTGTAAAAAGCCCAGCTTTCTGCAGAAGGCTATAGAGAGGTAGCTCATGCTGCTGTCTGCAAAGCAAAGGGCTAAAAGAGTCATTAAAAACATAATTTTCATTCAACTGAGGCACAGATGTCAAGGTTCCTTATAGACTCAGATAGCATCTACCTGGCAGCCATTACAGTAAGTATTTTAATAACTGCCTCTCTGTTTCTTCAATAGTTCACTCAAACAACAGGCTGTGGCTTTGGGATGCAATTTAAGAATGAATCTTACATGTCAAATTAATTTGACATGTAAGATGACAAATTTTATGTAAGAAAAGAAGGAACAAGCTATCAAGTACTCCTTAGTAGAATTAAAAAGCCCCTAATCTTCTTTATGGAAGGACTGATGGGATGTGCCAGCGATCCAGCAGCAGGACTGGTTTTAGAGGCACTGCCTTACTAAATTTCAGCCCTTTGTCAACAACTGTTTTGCACTCCACATCCTTGGCCTGTCCAAGTACTTCACAGTACACCACAGCACGACAGGCTCTGCACTTTCACAATGCACCAACAGTACCTTGCTCTGAAGTCTTCTTCCTAAATACAGTAGATAAAAGCTTTAAAATCTTGCCCTATGTCTGATATGCCCTCTGTGCCTCTCAGGTTATATTTGCTCCAGCTTGCTACAGGCAGCACTTCCCTTGAAGTACAGCCACATGGACCACACATCCCTTCCTCAAACTCAGCAGCAGGCAGGACAAAAGGGGTAGAGAAAAGGCTGCTGATGCACAAGTGGAGCAAGGGACAGCACAGCAGGGGGACAGAGACTGCAGGGAAGTGGCACCAGTGAGAACAATGCAGAAAGGAAGGAGAGAGCATGGACAAGACAACAGAGGTTAGGAAAAGGATCCTCATGCACACACAGGCAAGAAAGTAAAAAAACCAAGTGTATCTCCAAGACACTCCAGAAGAAGCTGCCATTATGGTAAACACAGACACACTAATGTAGGCCGTTTTTCTTAAAAATCTGTCAGGAAGACAATCAAATAGAAATACCATGTATACAATTTCACCAGTAGTGAGAAGGCCAGAAACAAGCAATGAACAAAAACGAATTGTTGAATCAAAAGTAAACTATATGGAACTAACCCTGTATCATACAAGACAGCACAAAGGACTAATAAATGCCCCATAGCAGTGACTTCTTGTTTTAAATCCTGCAGTACAAGCTGCTGCACCTTATACTTCAGCCTGTAAGGGTAAAAGCTCCCTTATGTATAGACTTCCAAGGCTAAAATACATGATTTAGAAAAAAGATAACTCTACTGCCTGGATTCCTCATGACCCGTTACCTCATTTTTTCAAAGAAGAATCTTTAAATTTTTTTTTTTTTTTGCTAGTTTTTAAGTACTTCCAGCACTGGCAGCACTAATTGTCTTTACAAAGAACTTCATCATATATCTACTTTACGTAATTATCCTCCTGTGGCCAAAAGAATAGAATGGAAACATGTCTGCATGCTGAGCACATTCATTGGTCTAAGCCCCAGAAACACAGGACTGGAACAAGCTTCCTGAATCATCAAATCCAGCCCTCTGCTAATGTATTCATGTAAATAATATGTTTGTTATACTGACTGAGTTTCACACAAACAGAAAAGGCTTCCCAAGGTTATTCTTCATGTAAACTATTGTGAAAACTCTCTATGAAAGTCCATTGTTTATTTCAGTGTCAAACAAAGTTTAACTATCCTTCTACACAAAGCAATTCTAAAGGTTCCTGCTTGCCATATTACCTCATTATACAAAAAAGTACAATTCTCAGTATACTTTTTTGTTGCCAAGAACCCCGACAGCATTCCCTTATTACCTGCAATTATTATATGAAGTCATAATGATACACTAAGGATGATTTATGCTTTGAAAATATTACTCATTATCAAACAAATCTGATGCTTCTACTCAATTAAAACTCTTCTAGATGTTATGAATTATTGCTCCCAACTTTAAGTTTTAATTAAAAAATATTTTTGAGTTACAGGAGCATTTAAATGGTACTTAAAACACTAATTTGTAATTTTGCGTTTTGGCCGCTATACTTCAGAATACCACAATGATTTAAAAACTGTTCTTTGGATAAGAAACACCAAAATGTTCAGCCTGGAGCAACAGTGATTTGGCAGGCCACACTGTAAAACCCTGGAAAAAAAACCAGAAGACTGATACTTATCTAAGAAATGCTGATGACACGTTAAAAGCTATCACTATAATAATAGAAGAAACAGTCCTCAAAAATTAACATTTGTCGGCCCTAATCTCAACTGCAATTACACTTACATTTTCATAGTTTGGAATAGCTAGGCAATAACTTGTAGAAAAGAAAATTATCACAATAGCTGAAGACTTTCATTTTCATCTTGACTGCTCACAGTTTTTCCTTAAAACACACCATATCAGCCATCGGTATTCAGCCACCATTTGCCCTGAAGATATCCATGCATATTGAGCTGATGAACCACAATTTCTGCTGGAGAAATCCAAGGTTTTGAGCTTCTCTCTTCTCATAAGGAGAAAACAGAATGAGTACATTCCTTCAAATGTTTCCTTTCTGCATATAAGAATGTTTCTGCTTATTTCCCCTAACTTTGTCTATTCCTACCATCATAACCTTTTTCACTGCATGTTGTCCAAGTGTATCAGTTTATTTTCTTGTTTCAATTGCATTCAATATATGTGTATTCACACTGTCATCTTCCAAGCCTCAGCAGCCTGCACAGAGAGGCATTAAGACGCAGGAGGAGGATAAGGAAAGCATGTCACATACTCCACTAGGACAAGACAGTAAAGTCTTTACACTTTCCAAAAAGTACTTGGAGTTAGGTACATGAGCTAGGATTTAAAGGTAGGTATTGATAAGGTAATGCCTACACAACCCTACTTCCA
Organism: Callaeas wilsoni; assembly: GCA_013398955.1. Lineage (NCBI taxonomy): Eukaryota > Metazoa > Chordata > Aves > Passeriformes > Callaeidae > Callaeas > Callaeas wilsoni. The sequence goes on along the minus strand of VWPU01016745.1, from coordinate 89,162 downwards.
ACATTAGAGAAGACTAATGCAATCACATGTATAATAAAGTTGCCTGAAAAGTTTAACTAATACTAGGTTGTTTAGAATGCTTCAACTCCTAAATCCTTAGTTAATGTAGCTAAAAAAAAAACAGACAACAACAACAACAACATTAAAAAAAAAAAAAAACAGAAAAACAGGGTTGAGCAGAACTCACTGGAAGCCAGGTACATTCACTCTATCTGCTAATCAGCAAGTACCCAAGTACCTTCATTTATGACACGTTCGTAAAAAAAATAGGTCATGAAATAAAAAAATCCAAAACAAACAAATAAAAACCAACCAAACAAAAAACACCCAAAAAACCCCAACCAAACAAAAAACAACCAATCAACCAAACCAACCACCAAGCAACCCTACAGAAATAAACAAACAAACAAACCAACACACCAAACCAAAAACAACCACAAAAAACAAAAACCCTCAACTTTTTGTTTTTGAAAATTAGCATGAAGATCAGCTTTTAAAGCACAGTGAATAGCAGAGTGTGCCTGATCAATAGCACAGAAATTGCTGTGGTGGTTTGCCTGCACTGAGGGTAGAAGCAATAGAGAAATTTATTGTAAGAGTGGTGAGGCACTGCAACAGGTTGCCAGAGAAGCTGTGGATGCCCCATCCCTGGAAGTGTTCAAGGCCGGGTGGAAGGAGGCTCTGAGCAACCTTGTGGAAAGTGTTTCCACTGATGGCAGGGGGTTGGAATCAGATTGTCTTCAGGGACCCTTTCAACCCACACTGTGAATTTAGTCAGCAGGAGACATGTTTCAGAAAAATACAGACATACACTAAGGGAATAAATACCATGCAGTTTAAGCTGTGAAACTCCTGGCAAATCTTTATTTAAATCAATACATGGATAACAGGATAACAAAATTTTACTGTAATACAGAAGAGAAAAGAGAAATTTACAGTGCATTTAAAAATCACATTTAGCTCAGAGATGTTTTAAAGTGCAAATAGTGGGAGACTAGAAAGTACCAACATTAAGTCTCACATATCCTTGTCCTGTTCTTATACCTTTCCTAAGGTATGAGTTTCAGTCAGGGGGAGAACACTCATCTAATTTTTACAATATTTTGGTGTTATCAAAGTCTGGTCAGGTATCTTTAGCTGGCTAATTTTTTCTCAGTTATTCACAACTTAATAGCAAAATGAAGTGACCTAAAATTTTTCTAGGGTAAAGATGTACTAAATATTTTCAAAATGGGATCGCACCTCTGAGGAAAAATCTTTGTACTTATGTGATGCTACTACATGCCTAAGAAAAAAGCTCTATAGCAGGATGGCAATGAACTTGATTTTATTTTAAAATAATTTTGAACTTCAAGATGATATTTAGGCTAAGGTTTTAAAAACACCTGTTTAAAATTAATTTTCATGTGACAAGGCACTGTGAAGTTGGAAAGAACATCCACCCAGCAGTAATGGCCAAAGCACTACGCTGGCCTGACAGCTAGACACGCTGCAATCAGGTTAAGTATTGAAGCAGGGCCCCCACTTCACTCCTGTGGGTAGTTCATTCAACTCAATATGGGAGCCGGATTAACCTCTTGCACATTTCTTTCTACTCTACAGTAAGTACTGTAAGAAGTAAAAAATATTTTCAACCTTGCTGCAAATCTCAAGCATGCATACTAGACATTTATGTCTACAACATGTATTAAAACAACTATATTCTGAATCAACATTTTCTCAACAGTTATGAAACACATAAAATGGTTTGGGTTGCAGGGGACCCAAGGCCCCTGCTGTGGGGGCAGGACACCTTTCACTCGACCAGGTTGCTCAGAGACCCACCCAGCCTTGCCCTAAATACTTCCAGGAACAGGGCATCTACGACTTCTCTGGGCAACCTGTTCCAGTGCTTCACCACCCTCACGGTAAAGAACTTCCTCCTAATATCTAATCTATACCTCACTTTAAATCCATTGCCCCATATCCTGCCAGTACACATTCTTGCAAAAAGTCTCTCTCCATCTTTCTTGTAGGCTCCTTTCAGGGAGTCCACAATTACGTCACCCCAAAGCCTTCTCCCCTCCAGGCTGAACAATCCCAGTTCTCTCAGCCTTTCCTCGTAGGAGAGGTGCTCCATCCCTCTGATAAACTTGGTGGCCTTCCTCTCGACTTGCTCCAACAGGTCCATGTCCTTCCTGCTAGGGACCCTGGAGCTGGATGCAGCACTGCAGGTGGGGTCTCACCAGAGCAGGAGCAGAATCGCCTCCCTCAGCCAGCTGCCCACACAGCTTTTGATGCAGTGCAGGGCACATTTGGCTTTCTGGGCTGTGAGTGCCCATGGCTGGGTCATGTCCATCCTCTCACCCATCAGCACCCCCAAGCCCCTCTGGGCAGGGCTGCTTTGATCTGTCCATCCCCCAGCCTGTGTTGCTACCGGGAGTTGCCCTGACACAGGGTACCTTGCTTGTTAAACCACATGAGATTCCCATATGCCTACTTCTCGAGTTATCCAGGTCTCTCTGGATGACATCCCATCCTTCAGGTGCGGCAACAGCACCTCTCAAGCTTGCTGTCATCTGCAAATCTGCCAAGGTGAACTCACTCCACTGTCTGTGTCATTACTGAAGATATTTAGTAACACTGGTCCCAATAAGGACCCCTGAGATACACCACTTGTCATCCACGTCTATCAGGATGTTTAGCAGCATTCTAATTTCCATTCCAGTGAAGATTAACTCGTCCAAAAATTACCCAGTAGGTCAGAAAATTATCATTTGCTGTTCTCTAGCACAGAAATTCTGCAAAAATTACAAGTCCAAAAAACGCACATTAAATACTACAATTGCTAATGTAGTCACTAATAGAGAAAATGGTATTTTTATTAGTCTAGAGAACAGGTGAGACCTTTTCTGGGTAGAAAGAGTAGACTGTCACTAGACTAACTTGCAGTTTGAAACAATAAAGAGCATTTTAAGAACAGAGCTTTTCTTTGGACTGGAAATAGAAATAGCAGCTTTCTGAGAACCACAATATCCTGCATTTAATAGCATGTGGAAAGTAGTGAAGCCTGCAATACCACAGTACATTTATCTGTAAAGCTGGCAGCTTCATCATCTCCCAAGAACACATGCTTACCTGAAGAAGAGATTGAATACACGGTATTTTGCCTAATTTTTTCAAATAAATCCATTTCTCCCATAAAAGATATTACAGCTACCTACTAGGTTTGGTCTGAAGAGATCTCTCATTTCTATTAGTAAATTACACCCCAAATTTAAATCTCCCTGCTTCTGAATTACCTTTTTTGAAAAGACTAGTGTCAAAAGGCAGTTCTTCAGTAACCCATGATGATCCCTGCAACAATCTGCTGTAAGGAAGCTCGAAGGAAACTCTGCTTGGATTTCTGTTTGAGGTGCAGGGCACTGTGCTACTTCCAAGAGCTAAAATCATCCTGATGTTGTGCTATTCTCAGAAGCGGGTTAGTCACAAAATACTGCTGCAAAAGCCAACTGTTCCTGGCTGAATTTCTACCAAAATATGGTCCTGACCATATCTACTACTTTTAATAAGCAAAAAGTGGTGATAAAAATAGACACACCACAAATATTTTAAACACCACACATATTTTAAATGGCAGCAATATGTAACCTTGGAAGGTGTTTGTTACCCTCCCCCTAGTTTACATTTTTACACTACTCCAACACTACTCCAATTATCTACTGTACAAGTAACTTCAGTAAGTATATTAAATTAGCTCTATCCAATAAAATCTATGAATGCAAAAAACCCTACTGTATGGATATAAGCATAAGGGAAGTAAAGCGATAGCCAACTCCAAGGTATGTCTTCATTCAAAGTAAGATCTTTCTCAATCATAGAAGAGAAGGAAAGAAAAAACCAAACCCAAAAGAAAACCCTAAACCAAAACACAAAACTCCCAGGGATTTTCCATCTGAAGAGTTAAAAAGCCTTTAACTGAATTTCAAAGCAAATCTAGGGTTTTATCCCCCTGATTAAGTACAGCTGTTAACAAGTGAAGTTGTAATTAGGCATAATGATACCAGAACAAGCAAAGTTAGAATAATGCATATAAATTCTAACTTAAGAAGTGGTCCACTTTCATAACATTTCATGCCTGTTCAGAGAGGGTTATTTCCTCTTCAAAGTGCTGGAGATAGGGTGGAAACTTTCCACAGCACCTGTACTGGCACAAAAATTTCTTGCTAGAAAGACAGCCACAAGGACCATGCTGGCTCAGATAGTGCCCAGGCTCTAGAAGCACCAGTTTTTAGTATTTCTGGAACATTCAGGAGGTTTCATTCCAAGAGGCTTATAAGAATTCAATCCCATGTGGTGTTATGCCAAGAGGCTGCAATGGAGAGTTACAATTTCGTTCCTTCTGAACTGCTCAGCTGCTACCAAATACACTACAACTGACATGTTTAAGGCTTTGTGAACTTTAATTGACACATTTCTCTAAAATATGGAAGCAAGTCACATAAATAAAAGTTCATGGGAAATCTTTGTCAAAACCAGGATAGGAGATCGTGTAGACAAGGTTGAGCTTGACTTTTCCAATCTTGATCTGACTTTAACATGACATTTAAACTGTATGGAATTCAAACAATCCCAGCAAACATGGCATGTAACTAAATAAAGAGCCCGACATTGATTTTAGGCAGAGTATTGAAAAATCCTGCACAAAGATCAGTTACATGCCTTACAAACTTGTGCTAATCCTTAAAGAAAGATTGGCTGGGTCTAAAGAAGAATCTAAAATTACACTGGGTACTGAAGCATACAGTAATAACAAGAATGAAAAAAATCTATACAAATCCCATTCAAAATGGAAAACCCAACAAAAGCAGCATCTCCTAGCTAAGAAAGCACTTCTTAATGTCTTACCAGTATTCTGTCAAAAGAACAGAATTATTGTATATTTCATATGATTTCCATTTTCTGATGAACACAATGCTTCTTCACTTATTTTTGGTTATTCACTTTCAACCAGTAAGAGATATTATAGATAATGTTAGGGGGAAAAAAATACCACTGCTTCGGATCCACAACAGACACAATTATGCTAAGACATTGTATCTGTAATTCCCTTAACCTAATAAAAAAATAAAGGATCATTAAAAAGAGCTGTTTTTCACAGAGAAGAGTTTGAGAATCAGAATTCAGTATTCACTATTTTCTAAATACTTCTTGTACTAAATTCAAGAGCATAGACAGAGTCAGGTATAAATCAACTCCTGTGGAAAATGATCCACAGACATCCAGACTACAAAAGATTAAATCAGCCACAATAAAAGAAAATCCAACCCAACAACAACAGCAGGACAAAGACAACAGAAGCATTGACTACTTGAGTAGAACAGAAATGCTCTGCCACTGTAACTCTTTCTTCAGCAGAAAACACTAATTCACCACATATCTAAAATTCAATATAATTTTTTTTTCTTTTTCCCATCCTTCCTTTAGTTCTTTTCCTCTTCAGCCCCCTTCCCATAAGCTCCCTGTAATTCCAACCCTGTTTGTGTCACAGCAGACCGGCAAATCTTTTTGCCTTCTCGTGTTTCCATAAACCCTTTCATTTATATCCACACTAGCATCCTTACTTGCAAATCCACTTTTTAATGCTATCCTTTCACCTGAAACAGCTTTCATCTATTCCCCATCTGTCTCAGAAAGCTTTCACCATACCTACTCAGCTGAAAAACTTCTTTTTCCCCCACAAATCACCTTTATATAGATTTGTATCCATATTCTCTCTTTTGTGGATTCCAAACATGTTTTATACTAGAGACATAAAAGTATTTGAAAGGTGCTGCAAATGCTAGTTGTCCATATACGTACCATCACAACATTATGTGCAGTGATAACCAGACGGAGTTATGTAACAGACTTATCCAGAGGGTTAAGGAAAACTCTAGAAAAATATTACACCACTGTAGGCTTTTTTACACTCATTGTCCAAGATCCGCAAACAAAACTGAACTTTTTTTTTTCTCCATTGAAAAATATTTTTACTTTTACCAACCTAAAGTTATTCTAGATGAGCAAAATCTCCCAGGCCTCTCAACCTCAGGGTTTACAGGAATAGCAGACAGCTACCTGGCACGTTTTTCATAAACTTTAGGAGAGCAAAGCATTTGATATACACTGAAATAATTTAACTCACCAATAAACGGAATTGAAGCCAAAGAATCACCAGGTGGGCTGGAACTCGATGCTTTCCTTTCCTCTATTCTTTTTATGTGGACTTCTCTCCGAGCATCATTAGGTAACCAACAGGTAGTGTCCGAGGCTGCCTCTTGATCATTTACAGCAAGAATGTAGGACTGATGCCTCAAAGGCTGGGGAGTTTGGTGGCCAGAAGGTGATTTGTCCCGCATGACCACTGCGTCTTTGTCATTTCCCTGAACATCCATTTGCAGACTTTCAGACTCACAAACATCTTCCCTTTCAAAACCATGAATCTTTTGTCTGATGGAACCATCTACATTGTCAGAGGTAGTTGAACACTCACTTGTTGGCTGAACAAGTTTGGCGGAAGCTGGAGCCAAAGAGGAGGGCTTGTTCGTTTTACCAGTTTCTGGTTTGTGATCTGGGGCACCTTCGCCTCGGATCCTTGACTGTTGGTTTAAGAGACTGCTTTGATGCAAGTGATTGACTGTTCTTTGGTCTTTGCTGGCAACAGCATCCAGGCCCTGGTTAAGGGGAATAGATGGTTTTGCTGCATAGGGAGCTGAGTTCTTCAGAGAGCTACTTTTAGAACTTCTGGCTGGTGTGAGAGACAACCTCTCTTGTGAAACACCTGCAGGTTTTGAAACTCCTCCAGGAGTCTGCAAATCGCGAGAAGGCGGTAACATCTTAATATCTGGTGACACTTTCTGAAAGTGAGAACCAGGCAGAGAAGCTCTACTACCTGTTCTCCTGTTGTCTGAAATATAAGCACTTGGAGCAATAGGAAAATTTTGACCTCGAAGGGACATATGAAATGCGTGTTGTCTAGATCTGTCATAAATACCTCGCCGGTCATCTTGTTCAGTAAACCCTGTCCATTTGTAAGTCTTTCTCCTATCTCCATTTGCATCTGCAATCATACTTTCAGAATGAAAATTTTCTAGCACCTCACCCTGTTTGCTGAGATAATCCCACGACCGAGCCCTGTGATTTCTAGCATTGACTGAAGGCGAAGTTAGAGTATCTTGTGAAGCACTTCGTGGCCATTCTTTCATCAACACGGGATCTTCAAGCCTTTCCTGGGATACACTTCTCTGCCGGATCTGGACAGACTGCGGAACCCTGTCGTGAGAGGTGCTCCTGCGCCGTACCTGAGAAGCAGTGCGATTTGGCACCACCTGATTATACTCAGTTGTGTTCTGAGAAGCTGCCCTTAAGCTATCTAACCTTTCCTGTATTGTTCGGGAGCCATACATGTGCATGCGCCTATTATCAATGTACTCCTTGTAAGTTTTGTAGGTCTTCCAGTCTATACGCTGGTGGGAGGTTGGAGAACTGTAGTGATTAGTAGAGACTGAGGGTGAGTCTGTGGCTTGAGTAGAAGGTCTAGTGCTTGGGATGCCTTCTGGACATACTACATAATTTGAAGCTTTACTTACTGTTCCGGTTGCATCAACTGGTCTTGTTATTGGAGTCTGGGGAAGTACAATGGCAGTGGACACTAAAGATGGTGGTGATGCGGTCCGTGCTTTTAGACTGGTTTCATCTTTTAAGCCATATCTTACTTCCTCTGTCCTGTGTGATAGACCAGCATGGTTATTTCTGCAAGACGGCAAATCTACAGCCTTCTCAGAAGGCACAATAACAGTCCTTACAGTTTCATTGCAAACGCACACGGCTGTGTTTGATTTTGCAATGTCTGTTGGTGATGGAGGCACTTGTATTTCCATTCTGTAGGCCCTCTCCGGCTGTGTCAATGCCCGGACTGGTCTACTGACTTGCTGTTTCCCCAGCGAGAAGTCAGAAGGCAGCTTGTCTCCAGCTTGTGCCTTAACAGAGGCTGTGGATGTCAGGCGTGGGTAACATATTGGTGGTGGTTCAGGTATGTTGTGGGCATTACCACTGTAGGCTTCGTTGCCTTTCAGGTAGGCATCTTGGGAATATGCCTGTGGAGAGAAGATTAAGTCAGTATTCAGTAGTGAGGGAGATGGAAAAGTTCACTATCTAGTATTTGCATGATCAAGCTTCAAGAGAGGGGAACACAGGTTCAAAATTCACACTCCTCATTTTAGACAAAATGTTAGTTCTAAAGATAAAAACAGCGTTCCATCCCTCAGTGAGCAGAAACAGAACAAGCAAAATCATGACATACATTCCCTCCCTCAACAATTAAAAAACTGAACTGATGACCAGTTCTAGGAAATACTGTGAGTAGGGCACTGAGGCAGGTTTCTCAAAATCCATGAGTACACAACACAGTATTTTTCTCCCCTTTAATTTAGCTTTCTAACATGATACTTCACACATTCTTCTCGTTTAAGCCTCTCATTGCTGGAAACTGGAATTTCACAGCAATTGATAGGTTAAAATGCTGCATAGTAAATTCAACTAGCACTAGAAAATTCTCTATTCATTTAGGATATAAAATAACTCTGTTCACTTAATGTAGTACATGTGCAAAGTACAGACAAATAAATATAGATACACACACACTCCTCTAAGATGTCCTCTACATAAAACCTACTGTTCCTAAACATATAATGAATAAATTGAAGCAGTAACATATTGTTATGAGCCAACACCCTATATATCATCTTATATTTTACAGGAGACAGCCAGTACATGGTACATGAATTTTCCTGCAAAAAATATTAGTGATATTTAGCATTTTTAACTTTGAGGTACAAATAGTACGAAAATGCATACATATTCACCACTGTCCACGCACTATTGAAACCCAAACTGAAATCTCTAATTTTCTTAGTGCACTTTGCATCTTCATGCATTAAGAACCTGACTTCTAAGAAAAAAAATGGTAATATTACACTTAGTACGTTTCTGCAGCATTTCTGAAAAGCAGCATCTGTCATTGTGAAATTAAGAGAACATTCAAAATAATAAATCAATGAGAAGCATACAGCATACTTAAACATTATTCTATTATTAAGAAACTTCAGCATGACTTTGTTCAGTTTGAACATAATGAAATAAAGAGCCAATGCAGAGCCTGCCAACGTAACAGAAGATTAAAATAATTTCTCAGGGCTTTTACACGCTTAGGAGTGCTATCATATCACAGCATTTCCTGCTCAAATCATAACATGCTCAATTTCAGTATATCAATGTGCTCTGTCTTAACATTAGACAGTTATAAAAGCCCAAGTGCAGCCATAAAATTAACACAGAGCAAAGTAGAGAGGAGGGCGAGGCATTTACAATACTGCTGCAACGTTACACCGAGCATTAGTGAAGTGCAAAATATTAAAGCACACTGAGAGAAAACAGACCAAATAACACAGGCACAAACCACAAATCAAGAGATCAGCATAATGAAGAAAATTCAGCTCAGACTATCTAGCTAATTTCCAAACTTGCTGTTTCATATTCTTGCTTCTCACAAATAATTAAGAAAAACATGCCTTAAAAAACCAGCAAAGAAATGGCTACTGTACATTTCTTACCAGTGCTGTGACATCCTTTGTAAACTGCAGCTGGTAGAAAACAGGAAAACACAGTAAAAACTGCTTACAGATGTAAAGACAGAATTATCTTGTCATATTGATGTTGACTACAGCAAGCTAAAAATACAGCTACACTGATTTCACTGGAAGGTACCAACAGACATAAAGGGCAGTAGAGCATAAAAAATAACTTCACCCTCCTTGTGAGCATGTCCATCTCCGGCTTTTATCTGCTCCTTACGTTTATCCTGTACCTTTACAGAAAGTAAAATACGTTTGTGCCATTTTGCCCTGGTGCATCCCTACAGCTGCCTGCAGAGAGCTCTGGTTCTGTGCAATAAGATTTCCCTTCCACTACAGCAACATTACTGTCTCTCATTTCCCTGGGCTGCTACCATCCATCCTGCTTCCTGGTGACGAAACAACAGCTTTATTATGCATTTAAAACAGCACGCCCCTTCCTCACATATATCCGAACATGACCACAAACTGTCAGCTGACTGCAGCTGCTTTCACGCTGTACATCTGAAATTAGAGGAATGATGCTGCAGAAACACTCTCCTCATGTGATTTGCAATTTTTTTTCCTCCACTCATAGTAAAAATCAGGACAGGCTTCCACTGACACATTTAATGGGGGGAAGGAATGCATAAAGATAAACATTTCTAAATCTTTAAATAAACGTCTATTTAAGATCTTGATGGGCTGAAAAATTAAATTAAAAAATTGGAAGAGATGCTGAAGACTCAGAAAACAGATTGAGCGAGATCCTTCTGGCATGCAAGACAAACAAAAACTGTGATATACTGTCTCCTAATCAGAAAATAATTATCAATTTATACAGCTGATAAAAGAGCTGATATCCCACTTTCTCTGGATGTGCACACATTACACCAACAGAAAACACATCCCATTTATGTTTTTGTAAAACATTCCCCTGATAAACAATGTTTCATTGACTTTGACAGTAGAAAGGCTAAATTCCAAAGCTGGCGTGATCTGACTGCAGCCAAAGACTACAGGTGAGTATAAAAATCAGTTCTCAGCTCTTGAAAAAATTTATCACAGGTATGAAAATATCACCTTCAGAAGACAGCACTCCCATAGGGTCCAAAATGAGATCAGCTAGGTTTTCTCCTTCCAAAAAAAAATATGTTTCCATGATTGCAGGTATATCCAGACAGACAGACTGCCAGTTCTGTGTAAGACAGTTACTGGAAAGTGTATTTCTCCTTTCAACTTCCTTTCAACCACTACCCAAGCACTGAAGCAAAGCAGAACATACTTCCAAGAAAGAGAAAGTTTATAGATGAGACTGAGCTATTTCCACAAATAATATTTCATGTCTTTGTTTCATAACTCTGATTAAGGGCCTACAGAAAATAATGTAACTTACAAAGAAACAGATGGATCTGTCCTGCAAATGTCACGCTAAAGGATGCATTACGAGCCTTTTTACTACGAAATATTTTAACTGCTTTAAGCACAAAGTCATGAGATTTTTAGAAGAGGTTTAGAGACTAAGAAATGTGAAATACACCAATGTATTTATTAGTTCATACATTGCTTTGACATTTAACATATTTTGCAACCACATAAAACACAGCTTGAGTATTACTCTCTTTAGTTTCTATAACAATAAATCATGTGGAAAATGCTACCTTAATCTCTAAGTGATTGCAACAGGATACATTCATAAAAATATCATTAGCGTCCAGCTGAATTTTAAGTGTTTATAGTCTTAAAACAAAAACCAAATCAACCAAACAAAAAAAGGCCCACAACTTAGAAAACAAAAATATTTTTCTAATATCCACACTAGTGATGCTCCTGATTCAGACACCAACCAAACCATCTCAATTTCTACAGAACTGGATACTCAACAGTTATTCAGAAGCCCCAACATGATCCAAAAATTAGTCTAGATGTTTTAAGAGCTCTTTTTCACCTTCTCAAAACAACGGCAGTTTTAAAAGACTACCATACAAATGCAGCAATTTAGAGTGACATTAACTGCTCTGATGGATAACAGCTCTGCCACAATTACTACAAGAAAATTGCTGCTCTTACAGTAAGAACTCAGCGTGTTTCCAGTTATTGGGTACCATTCCTTCCCACCTTGCAATTTGGATTTGTTTGCACAAAGTTTGCAAACTCCTATGGTAAAGAATTAATTTCTTACTGCGAATTTATAGAATCATTAAGGGTTTAACTCCTAAGGTAATACATTCATGCCATATGATAGGCAAAACACATTTTAAGCAAATAAACCATTTTACAAGGTATTTCATTTCTAAAACTCAGCTGAAGGGCTTTGGTCCCATTTTTACCCCCTTGATATTACGCTATTAGATGCAAGAACAGCAACAGTCAAATGCATAAGGATTCCTCTGGGAAAGAATCATGGTGAAACCCTGTACTTTTAAGTGCTCAAACCAACCACATCCTACACCCCGTAGCCCAAATCCATGAAAACATGCAGCCCTATGTTTCACTGAGGGTGGGTGTGCTTCACTACAGGGTGAATAACAACACCGATCTCAACAGAACTATTCACTAAATTGGTGATAAGCATTTTGACGAATCAGAAGCTAACGCACCCAACTCCTTACAAGACTGAGCTTGAGGCGTTCTTTCCTTCTCCAACTGGTCTGGCTTCAGATTATATTTCTTTACTACTGAATTGTTCTCTTCCTTCTCCAACTGGTTTGGCTTCAGATTATATTTCTTTACTACTGAATTGTTCTCTTCCCTGGTACTAACTTACTCTCACAGTCATCATGAGTATGGGACCAGAAAAGGTTTACAGCTCTCTTAAAAGGAAACACTTTCTAGATACAGTTTGTTCTGGCAAGAATGTTAGTAACACAGCTCAAGTGCTTTCATTTTACTGAGACACCTGAACACTACAGTCAGATAATGTTATTTGAAAAAAACCCAAAAAATGCATACCCTTTCCTCCTAAATGTAGTGCATAGTATATAAAATTTAATGCCTTAGGCCAAATAAATTTTATTTCTAAATACAAGCTGTGTAAGAGACTTTCTTGTAAAATCTAAACTGTGGTTAGGAGGGTTGATGCAAATGGTATTTTCTAACATATGCAGTGTTCAATAACAAAGTTTAAGTCTCTTCTTCTAGGTCACTGTGTCTTCACACCACACCCTGCCTTCCACTGTACTTGCTGCCAGAGCTTTATTATTAACCTCTGTGCACATCAGTAACAAAATTTGCAATTAAAAAAGCGCTCCAAGTCTCTGGACTAAATACAGCCTAAACATCTCTATCTTTATTTAAAGATAAAGCAAATGAAAATATTTCACAGTTTGCCATGTTGCTCCACTAGGTCTGATGCAACTGGATGGTCGCAGGAAGAAAAAAAAAAATTTAAACGGCAATCTTCAATATTGAAGCCAACTCTGGGGAGACCTGTAGTCAGAGACACGAGGTTACTGGGGCACGTAAAACTCTAGGATACATTTCCTCATTTAAGTTATTTTTGTTATTGCTGTTGTTAGGGGGCTGTGGGGGTTCTTCCCTTTTTTTTTGTTTTAAATTATAGGTGCACCACTGGCAATTTCAGCATACTACAAGGCCTTAAGAGCCACCAAATCCTACAAAAAACTCTAAATTCAGAAATTATAATGCAGCAAACTCTTCTCTGCTGCACAGATCTCCCAATATACTGAAAATTTCCATATCACCTGACTAGAAAAAAGGAAAAACAAAAAAGAAAATCTCTGCTTCAGTTGACTTTTATTCACTTTCCTGGTCATTCCCATCTAGGATTTTTCATTCCCCTACTATCTATGACAAGAGAAACATTTCTGTTCAAATGGGGTCAACTTTCAGTTACTGATCTGCAGCTTCACTGGTCTGTAATTCTGAGGAAAGATTAAGATTTAACTAGATTTACCAAAAACATAGTAGTAAACAGCCTTCTTTTATTGCCACCTTTACCATTATTCATAGAATGCCCAGTAACATCTTTCTGTAAATGAAACTGCAAAGTTCTTTCCAGAAGGCTGCAGCACATTTCAACAGATTTGGACATTAATAAAATTTCATGGTGACAACACCTAAGACCAGAAGCAACCTCTTACCTTTTGGGGCAATTCCTGTAAGGAAATGGTTTTTTAGAAAATAAACTGTTGGAGGTAGGCTAAAAGTTAGGTAAGATGAACTTCTGAGTGAGTGGGTAGTGAGAAAAGTGCTAGAAAATAAAAGATGAAAAAAAAAAGGATAACCTACCTATAGTATGTATGTTTATACACAACATAGTTATATACATCTACAGAATAATATCTACATATATTTACCTAAAATAAGCACCATATACAATGATTAATATGCTACATTACAAATAACCTTCCAGATAAATGGCTCCAACACAGATCATATTAAAGATACGCTTTTTCAAAGAGTGGTGTTTTCAAGTGCCTGGTACTTAGAAATTCAGTGACTTGTAGGCTGTATTCTTCTTAACATACACAAGAAACACTTAGCAAGTAAGTAAATTCCAACACGAACATTCCCATAAAACATGGTCCAAAAATCCTCCATACAGAGGACATGCTAACATCCACGTGTTATAGACACAACAAAGTCTATTGACAAGACTTATAATAATGCTCACCTATAAATAGGCTTAGAAAACTCAACTTACTCTATGGAGCACCTTTACATTCAATATTTTCCATGCAGCACAAAAAGCTCTTGAACAACTGAAAAGTTGCCAAAATTTAAACAGCATTTTGGTACTAAACTTGCTATCCAGAGGCTACAAAACAGCAACAATTTCATTGAATACACTTGAGAAAAATGAACTATTTGTAGTTGACCTATACGTGTCCTCCCATTTGCATGAAGTCAGTGGTACTAAACGACAAGATGCCAAAATTCTGTCAAAAAAGGTTGAGAATGCAACAGAAATTGCATATAGATGCATTAAATTTGAAACAACAAGGATAACATGACATAAAAATAATCTTCCTCTTCCTTGTTTAAAAATGGTCATAGACATAGAAATGTTTCAAAATAATCTTTTTCAGTAAATTTAAGTAAATTAATCACAAATTTGAGGAGGAGCATAAAAAACCACATACATAGTTGTCAAGAGTTCAAGTTTTTGTCAGGGATAGAGGTGTTTTAAATATCCTCTTCCCCACCCACAAAGTGACATTTTCGACATCACACCAGTGAACAAACACGACTGACACTGGTTTCACTAATGGCAGGATTTCACAAGTAATTCCCTTCCAAGTAAGCACTGTTCACATGCCACAGAGGGCAATGGCCTGTGGATTGGACCACTTCATTGTTACTATTGATGAACGGATTTGAAGCCATTTTCAGGAAATTCAATATACCGAGACATTCACAGACATATATGGATATTTCTGAAGACTAAACTCAAGGTTTATAAATAGCAAACCAAGGATAGAAATAAGCAACTGTGTTTCTAGCCCTCAGTCTTGAGCACACGGAGTAGACTGCCAAGTACTATAAAACTTAGCACAACCAGCATCGTTCCTGAATATAACGAAGCTATTGCATCCTCATTGCACTAGATATACCATTCATTAGCTCATACTGCAATACCCAGTAGTGCTTCAGTTTTGCTATTTTTATGGCATACCAGTATTTAACATCGGTTCACAATGAGTGACATTATTTGAAGACATTTACAGTGACATATGTCACAGAAAACAACTAAGTTACTTAATGTTCTACAATAGCTTACGTAACACAACTTCAAGTGTTTTTCCTCTATTATAATTCAGAGGAATTGCATAGATTCTTCATTTTACTGAAGTTACTGAGAATGCACTGTCTTGAAAGACTGCAAATTACTTGAGAAGTGCTAAAATCTTTCCTCCCCTGTGGTGGGCTAAAACAGATACAATTACAGGCCACAACTGACAGACTCTGTTGTAAGATGCAATTCATTTTCATCATCTATTTCTTCACAAGCTGCAGCTCAGCCATCAAAGACTGACACTCAGAAACACATATACCATATACTGAACTGTTCTGTGACAGGACTGAATGAACAAACTGCTGCTATTCGGGGTCATTTCCAACAGGCCCAAGCACACCCAGTGCTCAGCCTTATGGATACAGGAAACACCTGCCTCTCCATGGCTTTCCTCTGGAAAATGCTGTGTGGAACTGGAAGCCCTCAAGAGCAGTTCACTTTTCCCCAACCAAATACATTTTTAGCAAACAGTAGCATAAAATCCTTCTGTATCATGACCCAACCCAACAGTGAACAACTGAAGGAACTCACACAAGCTATAGAGCCAATGCAAAGCATTTTTCACAAAATGATTACTTCACCTCTCAAACCTAATCCTCTATCTTCAACAGAGCAACCTCACACACAAAATTCACAACTCCTATCACATCTTACAACTCAAAAGGAACTGCTGTATAATGACACCTGAAGATTTTTCATATATTCAGTCTTTTTCTAGAACCTCTACAGGCAGGTATTTTTTCTCTTTTCTTTACCCCTCAATCTCCTCAAGGAGAATGGCCTTATTTTCTTTTTGTTAATATCCTTTCCTAAGAAAATGATAACAATCATCTTTTTTTTTTTCCCTCTGCCCCCAGCTCACCTGTTAATATAACAAGTTATATACAACAAATTATTTTTCGTCTCTGCTTCAGGTGAAGGTTGCACTTTGTGTTTCACCAGCAGAGAGATGATGCGCCTAAGACCTTTACACCCAGACAAATACAAATGTTTAACTTTAAAACTACAAATCCTGCCTTGCCCAGATTCTTACACTGTTACGGCTACAAGACTGCATTAGATGCATATGGCATTCCAATAATTTAAATGTTAGCATTATTCCTGTATTTATACATATTCACAGTTCCAATTTAAAAAAAAAAAAAAAAAAAAAAAGGCAAAAAACCAACCACCAAAAAACACCCCAACAGCTTTTCTCTCCCACTTATTCATGCAATTAAAACTCACACCCTGCCCCCAACATTTTCTGTGTTGGATTACTGAAATATGTCTTCATCAGATGTTCTCAAAATATCACTTCTATTCTAATAATCTTGGCTTGTTGTCCTAGCTGGAGAGTTCCTGTACTAGCTTCTACCTTCACTTTAATGCAAAACAGTGGTTTTTGGGTTTCTTTTCTTTACCCATTAATTTCATCTGTAATAATGGAAAATAGCTGCTGAAACCCACAAGTTTTTCTTAACGCAAAGTCATCTTGCTACTTCTGTGCGGATTAGAAAATACACTTTTTCAACTACGAACAAGAAAAACTACCCTGCTTATCATCTTCTCCTTTCCTCTGCTTCCAATTAAAAATAAACTAGAACATATCAATATGTTGGGTGTTTTTCTGATTCTTCACAATATGCACTTACATATCGTGTATTACTCAAGGCTCTTTTGGATGGGAGATGAATTATCTTATTATATATGCAGGACGTCAGTACAAATCAAGAACAAACAGGCACTAGTGTAACAAAACATTTACAGCAGTAACAATTTAAAAATTTGATAATAACCTCTGGCCCATTCATCACATTTCTTAGTCCACTCACAATTACTGAGTTATTAACAAAGGCTTCATAGGCTAGTTTTTGAATTCAAATTCTTTAGAACTGGACAACCTAGTTAAAAGAAGCAATACAATTCATAAATTCTAACATAATGAAATTAATCCAAATGACAGTAAAAATATGAACAAGATGTATTTTTTAAAACACTAGAAATATCATGTGAAGACAGTACTCCTTATATTTGGATGTCCCTGAAATTTCAGGCATGGCAAGGAGGTAGGAAAATGTCTAAGGAGTTACAAAGAGATAAATGTTAACTCTAATTATTTGCTGATAGCACACTTCAAAGACTTTGTAACCAACAAGAGAACACTTTTGTTTAGGTAATATACTCTCTGAACAGAAGCTTCATAAACATACCAATTGAAGGATGTCCTCATCTTTTGGCATAACACTAAGTTCCAATACGCTGTCACTGAAAGAAATGGAAAAGAAAATATATCACAGATGAGCTTTTGGAGATTTTCAGTTCTTATTACAAAGATAATCCATTTACTTCCATAGATGAAAACTATTCAAAAACTCCAACACTCAGCTGTTATGACAAATGTGTGACACGACAAAAATAAACACTGATTTCCACCAGAATCTTCGGAAGTAAAAGTAGAAGAGAAATCTGACTGAGCCAGTTTTTTGAGCCAACACATTGGTTTAGGCAGTTGGGTTTTTTTTCCTCCCTCAAGTCCTATGGAACACTACTTTTTTGGAGCTTCTCAGAAAAAATGTGAGCAATCTGTGAATAAAGCTAAAACTTCCTTCTTTCTTTAATTTAAAACTAACGTCTCTTAGCACTCTTTAAAATTGCTGTGATGATGTAATCACCACAACATGTGATAAGAGGAGCAATACCAAGGCAAGTACTGACTTACACCTTTCCACTCCAAGCACCTCCTAGCAGAATCAACTTAAACAGTCGTTCAGATGACATCTGAAATATGGATGAAAAAAAACGCTTGCTGTTTGTAAGTGCTGCATTCGACAGTCTGAGCTGCTGAAACCAAAAGCAGCAGCAGCATAAAGATCCAGGGATCTGAATAGTTCAAGCAGTGTGACTCAGACACAAGCAAAATCAGGACACCAAATGTACCATGTACCAGTTATCCAGTCGAATATTTTAAAAACAGTGAAATCCACAGTTGGCATCTACCAGAAATAAGGTATTTTCACAAGCAAGAGAGAAGCATATGCTTGCAACACTGGATACAGAATAGATGAATTGATTATGTCATCTGAGAGAATGGAATAATTTGTTCCCATTCATTAAATGCGAAGTGGAACAGGTACAGAGAAGGGCTACAAAAGACTAATGGACGGTCTATTATAATGAGGCTGAAAAACCAGAATGAAGATACTATGACCATTATTTAGAAACCTCACATGTCAGTATCAAAAAAGAATATTTAGAAAAACCTGA
Source organism: Callaeas wilsoni (assembly GCA_013398955.1). Lineage (NCBI taxonomy): Eukaryota > Metazoa > Chordata > Aves > Passeriformes > Callaeidae > Callaeas > Callaeas wilsoni. The sequence continues at coordinate 70,526 of VWPU01016745.1, read as the reverse complement.
CCAGTATCAGCATAAGAAAAAAAGGCATACAACCTAACTGGGTACCTCAGAAATCAGCTTATCTGTACTGGGCAGTAAAATGCATTAGGCGAGGAAAGAAAAAGAGCACAAAGACTGGCCCGACTACAGGGCACACCAATCATCCTATGAAAGCATTGAGAAGGACCTCAGTTTATTTCTGTAGAAAAGAAAGACATCATCTCAAAATGTAATGTGTGATTTAATAAGCTTTCTTATATGAAAAATGTTTCTATTTTGTGGTTCGTTTTCCATTTTTTAGCAACCACAGACGTAAGGCTGAATTCCAAAATAACAGAGTAAGAGTATTTGGTTTCACAATCTTTTAAAACCATTACTCATTTTGGAAAAGAGTGTTCTCCAAGCAGCATAAAACTTACTTTAGTCTTAAAACTGAAGATCAGCAGTGATTTAAGTTTTTGTTTTTAAGTCTACACATATCTAGGAAAAAATAAGTCTTCAAAAGCCTGGTGAAGATTTTTTTAAAATACTGAATTATAAGAAACAAGGGAGTATTACCTTTATGTGCACTTGCAATAGCATTTCCCATATTGACTGAATGCATAAACAGCTTGAGGTGTTTTTAACAGAGTGTTCAGATTTCAGTTCTACACATGGATAACATGTATGTATAAATCATATCAGGCAACTGCTTGCTTGCAAGATGAAGACTTTGGATGTCAAAAATATGACAGCATTGCTCCTCTTGAAGTACTTTTTATATAAAGAAATATGATTTGACACAGAACAAACCATACTCATTCAAGTATTTTGCATGTTTCCCCTCCTCCCCCTTTTTAAGAAAGTGATTAAATCCATTTACATTACAATTAACATCTTTTTAGTAGACACTCAGAAGACTAAAAGGTGCCATTTGGAAACCATGTTTTACATATAATTCAAATAGCAACTTTACTATTCCATTCCTGTTTGCCTGAAGAACCTTTTGGAGACAGTTTGGATCTTCCTACTCTATATTCTGTGACATGCTCTCACAATGTTTTTTAATTGTCATATCAGAAACAAAAAGTATTAAGGAAGACTTCTGGTTTATTGTACTATATAATGTGAATGCAAATTATCAAGTAGAAAGTGTTAATAAGAACCACCACACAGAAAGTAATAGTCTACACTGGAGCTCCAGACACAGTACTCAGAACTCTCAGATATTTATCATTCCAATTACTTGCATTACACATTCTGAGAGTTAAATTCAAATGTCTTGATTGCAAGTCTTCAAACTAAAACATTAATCATAAAGACTATCTTCTGATGCATTGTTTTGTATTAAGGAAACAGATTAAGTAGCTAAACTCTGTACATTTCTGAGTAATCCAAACACTTTCAAGAACAGTTTGAAAAGAGAAACAAGAAGAATAGACAATCATTCAAATTCTCCAGTTTAAGGAAAAAAGGGGGAAAAAAAGAGAAGTTGCAAATCAGAATCTATTTCTTTATTTAGAACCATAAATAATTTATCGAGTTTATGTTATCAATCCACATATCTCCAAGGTCATTATATATGTAAATAGATAAGAATAAATTCTTAATGGACCAAACCAGCAACTGTTTGCAAAGAGTAGGAAACAGTTAAAAGTGTAGTCATGATTATCTTACAGGAGTGTAGTTAATTCTAGCAACTCTTTTCAGGTGTGCCTTTCAACTCCCAGAGGAAATAATCAGTGTAAATTTAGTTTTGCTATCTCCAAGCAGAGGAAAATAGAAAACATTTTAGACACAGCTTGAAACTTTTCTGGGAACAATGCAAAGCACGGCTAAATTATATCCCATCCTTAAGTCCTACTGGAAGATACAGGTATCATTTCATCTAAGGCAGCTAAGTTCTGATGTCTGCAGCATTATATAATGAAGACAAGCAGCTAAAATTTAACAACGTTTTAGAAAAACAACAAGCAGCTATGAAAATGGAGTCACAGGAGTAATCTAAAAAAAAAAAATCTACCTGCCTGCACTGAGTTTTATTGCAAACAGCTGAACAGTGAGCAATGGGGAAGCCCTCTCTTTAGAGAGAAGAGAGGATAAAATGTGTTGTAACGTTAAAAACTACTCTGAACATGAGTAAAATGACAAAAGAGTAAGCATTTACACTCATCAATATGTCTGAATGAGTAATTAAAACCAATAAAAGTCCAGCCATTAAAATGTCTAGAAAACTAACACACAACATACAAAGACTATGAAGGAAACTGTCTTTAGCCATAAAAAAGATTTCAGCTGACAACTCAGCCTTTCAAAAGGCCTTTCAGCAAGTTGCTTGCACAAAGCCAACTAAAGAAGCCAAGGTGTGCTGGATAAAAGATCAGCTAAGATACAAAACACAGCAAAAGCTGTGTCACTGAGTGTTTTTAATGTGAAGAGTTTAAGTACATTCAAAAATGAATTTGTGCAAGACCAACCTATCAAGAATTATTAAATCAAGCAATGAAGACTAAAACCTGTGGTTTAGCAAGTTCCTGAACCAAGGATTTATAGAAAGTGGGCTGGTATTATCTGACCATGCAATCACTCTATAGTTCCAGTGTTTTCACAGACTTCAAAGAAATCTTTACTGGATATTATCATAGAGGATAATGACATGACAAACCATCAGCCTGACCCAGGTGGCAGTGCTAATGCAAGAGCAGCATGCACCATAATGCAATTTTACTTGCCAGGAAATGGCAGCATAATAAGTAAAAAGCTTACATTCAGAACAAATTGCTCTGAGTTCCAAAATACTGTTTTGAAGCAAAGAATGAGAGAGAGCTGATTCTTCAGTCACATGAGAAGTACTGCCTATAAGCTACAAGATACACCTGGAGTCTGAACTCTCTTTATGGATCAGAATTAATATTTATCTGTTTATCCTAAGAGGTTCAGCTGTAGACTTCCTGATGGTTGTATTTGCTGTATAAAATGCTCAAGGATACACATGACCTTTTGTTACAATCTTCTGTGATGTACACATCTGGCTCGAGAAAACAAACTGTTCTCTCCTAACAAACAATAGCATCCCTTCATCCTCCCTGCACTCATGGAAATCAGGGGGACAGATGCAGCAGTGTGCTGCACCCTTCCTGGCTGCACTAGATCATCACTGACAAGGCCTTGTTCAGGTGCCCCCAGTTTATCCACAGTGGGCAGGGGTTCAGTTCTACTGAAAGTTCACCACCTGCAGTCACTGAAAATAAACTCAATTCACAGGCACACCTAGAGTTAATAATCACTGACCTCACAGGCCACTCAAAGAGTGACTGGTCTCTTTCTTTGATTAAGAGAGTTAATTGACTGATCTGCATAGTTGGGCATGTAATGTCTCGGGTATACACTACTGTACAACAGTGCTACTTGTAAAAATACAAAATAAAGAAATGATACATGACTAGTGTTATGCCTAGTGAAGGAAATAAAAAAGCCCATCCGTCCACCTCTTGTACAGGCAGCATTCATGCCACAAAACATGTTTCAATCTACCTTGCCCATCACATCTCTGAACACAGTTTTGTTGTTTATTAAAAAATCCAAAACAACAACAAACAAACCCCCAAGACAAAACCACAAAGACACAAACCACCTGAGATGTAAACATTTTGAACAAAATCTTGAATAAAGACATCACTGAAATAGGAAGATCAGAATCTTATTTTTCCTAATTCAAACAGTTAGCATATCTAAGTTTTAACACGTGACGAGCCACTAAAAATATGACATGTGAGATGTACTTAGAAAGCATTCTTTCATGCTGATCATAATACATCTTTTCACCACATAACTCAATATTATATTGGAAACTTGTTGCTATAGAATAGAAATTGACACCAAATTGACACTGTAAAAAGGGTGGCAGACATGAGACATGAAAAAGTATCTAGACTCCTGCACAGACATGATTTCACAAGTGCTTGTGAGTTGCAGGAGCAGTAAATATTAGTATTTTCTTAACTCTGTGCAAGGTTCATAATTTGCTGCAAAACAGAGGAAAGCAAAGACTTACTAGAGATATTCTGCAGGTGTGCACTAGCACAAATTTTTTGCTTCACGAGATATGCTGATTTCTAGTTCCTGGATTTCATAAGCAAGGTAGATTTTATAATCTTCTTTTCCAATTGACACATGTATGTATACCTAATCTGCCTATTTTCAGTTCAAACTTCCTCTACAACACTTGGTGTTATTTGCTAACAAGGGACAAGTACTGACAATAAAAAGACTATGGTACAATTCAGCACATCTATTCTCAAACTTTTCTCAGCAATCAGCAAATACATGAAAAAAGAAATAATAAAACTAAATGTGTATTAATGAAAATTTAATATGATGATGACTTTTCAAAACTCCCCTAAGTGGTCATTTCATGCTCAGTATACAAGAAGTGTGGTACCTAATGAAATACTATTATCTTACCTGTTCTGTATTAAAGCAATGACTTGAGAATATGTCTTCCCAATAACACTTTCTCCATTGACTTTTATAATTCTGTCACCTGTAGAGCGAAAAGTTATAACTGAAATTAGTTTGTCCAGACATTTTTTAAACAGTTTTTATTTTGTACTTCTGTACCTCACACTAATCAAGAATACCAATATGTTAAATTCAAGGTTAGTCTTCCTCAAAAATAAAAATAAAAAAAACCCAGAAGATGCACAATACAACTACACATAACCATACACAGGATGCCAAATTTCTCCTTTTCCCTGAACATTTTCAGATGTTTATCTTACTCTTAACTTTCAGATTAATAATCCAGGAAGCCATAAAAAGAAAACTACAAGCAGCTGTAAGCTACACCAGAGGCTCACTTATGTATCCCATCTTCACAATAAAGCTATCAAGTATGGTGACACACAGTGACAACTCTGCCCTATTCCTAAATAAATTATAAGTAGACATAATTCCCTGGGATTAGCCCAGCTGGTCAGAGTAGGGTGCTAATAATGACAAGGTCACTGTTTTGATCCCTGTATGGGCCATTCACTTAAGAGTTGGACTTGAAGATCCTTGTGGGTCCCTTCCAACTCTGAATATTCTGTGATTTTGTGATTTCATTCCAGCATNATATTCTGTGATTCTGTGATTTCATTCCAGCACTTAACCTCAAAATAAAACCAAACTGTAACTCTCCTTTAATAGGAGCAAATGCTGTAATTTTGTGCTTCTTCCTTATTAGAAATAAAGAACAAACATTTTTTAAAGACTCCAATTTCTTTCCTTCTCAGAATAAACTGGGCTGTTTCCAAGACATTACTGTCTGTTCAATGCAGCTTGGACAATGATAAAGAGTTACTTCTTATCAATACCCATCAGTCTTTAGATCTACTATCACTTTTATGGGATTTCTCCAAATATTTTGTTACACCTTCCTCATTAGGAGCTTTATATACTCTTATAAATTAATTGTCAAATATATTGTGTAGAGCTATTTTTAGCCTGTGATGAAAAATCTATCCTGTTCTTTTGACCAAATTGTATTTAAGACATCTATGATCAGAAGAGCAGAAAGGTATCTTGAATTTCCTAATGAAGAGAAAATGGTCTGAAGGATTGCAGGTAGGGAACTTCAAAAAGCTACTGGAGGAAGAAGAGCTGAAAGAAAGGACCTGTGCAAAGTGAGGCAAAGGGAATGGCTTTTTCAACACTGCTTTAGAAACTAAAAACCCTTTTTGTGTTTCTGGCATGATCAAATCAAAGCAAGGAAAGCTGTGCACTCTGAATACGCAGCCTGACTTGGGGACAACAATGCTTTAAATGCCCGTGCTCTGTGGAGGCTCCCCATACAGACCCCATGGATTAAGAAACTACACAGATTTGACTTTTTAATTTGGTCTGCAGACACAAAATAATCATCATGCAAATAAACTGGTATGATATTTTCAACTTTATAAAAGTTTACCTATTCCCCTTCATCTAGTGGTTACCATCTTTTTCCTTGCCTGAAATGAGTTTTGTCTCCTGCTTCCTAAGCAATGAAAGAAAGCTTGGTGGCAACAAGCTCTGAACCCTGTCCTGGCTAGGCTGTACTGCAAAATTTCCCCAGAACACACCAGATCCTTTTCTGGGACTTCAACTGGTTCTTTTCCAGGCTGTTTAAGAACAGCCTGTAATGTGGGCTACATTGCCACAGATGTAGATCTTTACTCAGTATTCCCACTAAAAACCATAATTAGGAGTATCTTTAGAGTAGGTCATGTAATTTTATCTATACTTGTGCAGCTTTTATTTTTCACAGAAGCAGACAAGATTACACACAGCAGTGACACAAGTCTACTTGAAATATGCATCCAATGGATCTGCCAAAAGATCTGATGGGGACACACTGCAGAACTGGTTACATAAATGTCATGAGCACAGACAACTCTGCAAGTACAACTTTGTTCTGTTTCAGGTACACAGGCAGGGGAAGTCAGTGTCTGTAGTGTAAAAAAGGATACAGAAACATGAAGGCTTTTTCTAACAGCTCTCCATCAGTCTGGTGGCCTGCTACGTATTTTGATCGAAGTAGAAACTTATCAGAATGCCCTCTTCACACATTTTAGTTCTTTATATTCTTGCATACAGATAAATGACAGCATGAAGATCAAGACATGGGAAATGTAGATCTGTTTTGGCTATTTGTATTTCAATATTTCTAATATTTATGAACTCCCGGATATGTTATTTTTTAATGAAATGCCTTAGAAGTTAAATAATTATTACCTTTCTAACTCTAACAAAGATGATTTTGTAGGCGTATTCAAAAATACTTCAGAATGGACTGTCTTTATTTAAGATACTTTTCCCTATTGCTCCAATTGCAAGAATATTTCAAGTTTTCTGGTCAGTAGGAGCCCATTTATCATGGATGATGAAACATAAGTTTTCATTTGCGTGACCAGGAAACAGAGCAAAGTTGCATTAGAAAAAAAAAACAAACAAAAAACCCCCAGTTGATTCTACAAAATAAGAAAGGTATACAGTGTTTGCATGAGAAGTTACGCAATCTACCTGGCTGATTATTCCCTGAGTGTTTTATAATACCAATACAGAGCCACAGTAAATATATTTCACCCTAAAATTCATAAACAAGAAATACTGGCATGACCTAATTAGCTATAACTGCTATAAGCAGTGTGTTTAAGAAGAATATTCTAGTTATTAAAAATGTCTTCTCCCGTTTATTTTCTGCTCTTTATTCTGGGCTCCTAAAAATCTCTTCTATAACTAAAAATAAAATATTCTCTACAGATTTCATCTCTCTCAATTTGGCAGACACTTAACAGAGCAGAAATTAACATGGTTCCTCTGTACAAATTCAACATATGCTGCATTTTATCAAGCCAAAAGATTTCTTTATATAATAGCAATCAAATTTTGCCAAAGTAGCCCTTCTCTAAATAACTATTTGAGGAGGAGTTTAAAAAAAATCCAAAACCCTTATGGTGTACAAGTAGGATCTAGGATTGTTTTTAAACTGATCAACCTAGAAACTTAGTATTTCATTAGGAAGAACATATAAGTTCTATTCCAGTCAAATGGAGGTACGTAACTCTTTTTAAAAAAATGTACCAACATCCCATTATTGACACAAGCACGAGCCTTTCACAGGAGTTTTACCATATTTTTAAGAAACTTCTGTTCATAGTGGCATCCATCTATGTATGTAACTTTATCATCTGTAAGATTTTCTATTCTAATACAGCTTTTTTCTTCCTTCAGCACTTAAGTAAAGGTACGATACAGCTCACAAAAAACTCCCATGTCTTCTGCTCTCCAGTTTGATTAAATGAACAACTGAACAGAAATTTGTAAGAATAGAGAGACTTAGACTGTTCCTATTTGATTTAAAGGAGGTAGAGTAGAAAAATTTTATTTACTATACGAAGACATGAATGTTTTCAGGTTATCAATTTGTCCCAAACCAAAAGAAATAGGAACTTATAGGTATTGTTTTCCTTTTTCGCCTCTTCTTCATGTACTTTATTGCTCTTTTTAAAATAATAAATCAAAAAGATTAAGACTTTAACACCTTAATAAGCAAAACAGTGCTTCTGAGGTGAAAAACACTGGAGGACAACTTAAAAGCTTCTAAAGGAAAGAACAAGGTCTAAATGGAAGACAACTATGTAGTAGCAACTTAAATTATACGTATTTTACATCATGTACATAGACATGCTACAGAACAGTACCTGTGCACAGCCCAGCTTCAAAAGCAGGTCCACCCTCTTTAACTTGTTTAACGAATATGGTATCCATTGGCTCCAGTCTATTTCTTTGTTTTCCTGAGAAAGAAAGAAAGAATATCTCTTAATAGCATTTCATTATACTGCATTACAATGTTTTTACTTTCAAAATATTTTGGGATACAATCCTGCTGCATTCACAGAGACATACAGAGAAAGAAAAAGTAATGTAATGGAAACTGAAAAATAAAATTTTTACATTTTCCCTTAGAAGGAAAAAATGTAACACTGATTTACAGTTCTCATGGACCAAAAACTGATTTTCCAACAGTGTTTTTTAGAAACTCCAAGATGAACTCTGAAGTTTTTTTTAAGATTTACCAAGGTTCAAAAAGAAATTCATAATTCAAATTATATGCCCAGCATATGTCTGCACATGCTGTACGTATCTGTATATACACAACTCAGAAGTTAACCTACAGTAATTAGAAACCATGCATAGCTGTATTTTCTTGCTTTCTCAATATACACTTAATTTCTATACTTCCAGAACACAGGTACCTTTTGCTTTTACATGCCTGTCACCAAAGCTAAGTAATTCTTTAAGTAGCCACAGCTTCTGAAAATCAAGACAGGAGGGTGGGTGTGTGTATAGTAAAACAAACAAAAGCACAAACAAAAAAACTCCACAGATACACTGATGCAGACTACAATACAGTGTTGCTGTCCTACATTTGCACAGAGCTGGAGTAAGTCATTTTACAGCATCTACACAACTTCACTCATGGAATTATTATGACAGTGAAGTTAAAAAACCAAAATCGAACCCCTCAAAAAAACCCAAATATTCAACACTCCCACAAAGAAAACCACACAGAAATAATGAAAAATAAATAAATAAATTATGACCCTGCATGGTCCATTGCTCACAGAACCAGTGGCAGAACCTGAAAGGCTACAGCCAGATACACACAGTCTTACAGTGCCAGTGCTGGCTTTGATAGCCTTGGTCACTCCCAACTCCTGGCTCCAGTTATTATCCCTGCTGCACACTCTCAGCTAAGGAAATGCCATCTTTGGAGGCCACCCGATGAGCCAGTGCAGGGAACTGACACAGCACGAAAATAAGCTGGATCTGTGTTCCAGTTTAGCAGGAAACTAGGAATAGTGGAGAGAAAAGGGTTTAAACTGCAGGAAAATAAGGATCAGCAGGAGAGAATAAAGGAATTGCTTAAAACCGGCATTGCTGGTAAAAGAAGCAACTCCTTAAAACTGGCATTATTAGGTTCTAACCATTTCAGAAATGTTTCAGACTGACCTTTGACTTAGGCACAAATGGCCCTGCTTTTGGAAGTACTTTCCCTACAGTTTTAAAGGTCCCACCTAAAATGTTCAATAAACCACAGTAGTATTTTATTGAATATAAATAACATGCCCCCTTTACCTTTAGTTCAGTTGCCATGTGGGTAAAATTAATTTCAAAAACTTTAATAAACTGCAAAAAACCAGATCACCCTCTGACTCTGAATCATGTTTTTCAGATCCTAGTTTTAGCCTAATGCCTTTATTGTGCACATCCTCAGTGTCCTGCCATTTTCCCATAAAACAGTTCAATAAAATGGCTTAGTCATATGGCTCCAAATGGCCTTCTCAAAATAGTTCCAGATTGAGACCAAATAATCAAAAAGTTTATTTGATAGAATCAGATAAATACTATATATAAAGCAACTGAATTACAAATCGAGAAACTCCAGCTGGCAGCTCAGTCCCCAAATACTTAAAATTTGATTAGCAGGATACAGCTACAAGACATACAAAATGCTCTTTGTGAGCCAAAGTTAATATCTGTCATTTTTAATCTGCAGATTTAAATAGACACTGAACATATGATGGGTCTTGTCCTTTAAAAAGCCAGTAACATTTCAGCAAGTTTAGAGAAGCTCCAAGATTAATCTACCCAGATGCCATGAACAAAAGGCTGCTTCAACTGCTTACAAGAATGAAGTTAAAATATGACCTTTTATAAGACCACCAAACATCCTTCCCCGTGCCGCCACTCATCTTTCACTGAAGACACATACATTTCCAAAAGTGGCAAGACAAATGAAAATAATACAGCTCCCACAGCCCATTTAATTTATCACACCTCAGCCTCCTTTACAAAATACTCTTTAAAAACTGTTAGTGGCCTACTGCTAGTTTGCTTACCACTCAAGTGCTGCTTTATGCCTTGTCCATACCTGAACATGCAAATCAAGAGGTCAGGCAGATAAGGTTACTCCCATTCAGTATGCAACACAGAACTCCTTTAATACACTTCCCACTTCTGAGTTAGAGGGGAAACCTGCAACGATTTATGGAGACCAGAGACTGCAGGCTTCCCTGACACCTGACTTCTGACCTGCCTGTCAGCTACACCCAGACATTACGAGCACTCACTTCACATTTCCACAGCTATTTTATCAATCAATTCAGAAAGTTAATTGCACATTAATCTTGGTTCTTTGTCCTACTTGCAGAAGGAGTCTACATTAAACAGTCATTCTTACTTCCTAAAAAACATCAATCACCACACTAAAAATTAATCTGGAGGCAAAAAGTCAGGATAAAAGGTTCAAAATGTTGATTACATTTCCAGGTTTATTTTACAATTCAGTAATATTCAAATACAAGTAGAGACATGAAGAAATCTTAGAACTCTCAAGCTCTGGTAGATAAATACATGCTCTTCATTTCTCCTTGATCTTTTACATACTTTGATACAAACTAAATCTTTTTTAATCAGTAACATATAAACGAACTTCCTTGAATACATAACCTCAAAATGTGCATTTATACCTTGAGTTTGAAACTCGAGTAAAGCTAAGCAATATTTTTTGACAGTAGAAGCTAACAGTATTTTTTTCAGACCAACTGAGGGGGAATAGATCTTGAAGATGTGCACTCAATCACTACAGAAATAAATCTCAAGTAAAACGGATTATCTAACAATGTCTCAAAATTTAACATTCACTACACTCCGATTTAATTGTGCCTAAATCTCCATGTGGTCCTGTCTGCACCCAATCATCAGGCAAAAGCAAGATGCTGTCTACAAATGCGAGCTTAAACTTCCCTCCTCCTAAATGCCACAATCTAGAACAAAGTATCACAGCCAAACTTTTACACTAAGTTCTCCAGCTCTGCATCATGTACTGTCAGGATTCACAATTTTTGTTTCTAATATAGAAAAGACCAAATTTTTGGAGTATGCCAGCAATTCTTGACAAGGTGATACAACAAAGATCAGTAAAAGCACCTCAGACCTCTAGTTTGTAAGACATATAAGCCTTATTTGTGCTTTTCCAGTGCTCATTACTGCATATGATTTTGCCTCCTTCCTCCTGCTCCACACTTTTGTAAACTCTGTAATTGAGCATTACATTGCAGGCTAGCAGCATATATGACAATTCTCCCAAATCTTCAACTGTGGGTGAAAAATAAGACATCATGCACACACAAAGAACAAAGTGTGAGCTGCCAGTAACACACTCACACGTGCAAGGAAACAGCACAGATGAAAAGGACAACTTCTGTAAAAAGAACTTCATTTGTACTTCATTCCCCTACAAATGTAGCTATAAAGAGAGATGCAGTCTTACATAAGGGCAAGAAATACAAAAGAGCAAATAAAGTTGGTAAGTACACAACTCAGCTGATTGGAAACTGGAAAGTCCATTGAGTTGTCCTTTCCTGTATGAGTTTTGTAGGCACACAAAAATTTCCGGCATGAGTAAATGGTCATCAGTCAGTATAAATTCAAAGGCAAGTTTTTGCCCAGGCAGTAGTGTAGTTTTGCTAACAGAACAACTAACATACTCCTTGCAGTGCAACGACTCCCTTCAATAATGTTATCCAAATGAAAATATAACTTTAGAGTAAGCAAACTGGTGTCTGAACTTTTAATTCAGAGACTCAGCATCATCAGAAATAAGGAAATAAATACAAATCTCGAAGTATATAGAAGGCTCAAGGCAAAAATTCATTGGCTTAAACAAGGATAGTAAGGAATCAGGAGAGTCTTAATAATAAGGTCCTTAGCCTAGACAATCAAAGTTAAGAAAAAGTAGCCTGAAGAAGCACAAACACCTGTAAATCAAATGCAAGACAAATACAGAAAACCAGTTTATTGCAGCAAGGTTTTTCATAATTCTATGCAAATCTTCTCCTTGATCACAGACTACATGCCACCCTCAATAACCAGTGAGATCACAGTAAAATCTACAAATTAAAATTAGTGTCTTGTTTTAACTTTTGTTCAAATGACTTCAAAATAAAGACTTTATTCATAACACATATCATGGAATCATTTATGATCTAACCTTTATACTACCTGGATCTACGAGCTGAGACTTCAAGTCAATAATGCCTTCACGGTCTGACAGGAGAAAGCAAGTTTCCCATGGAAAAGTTACAAGGAAACTTTCCTGACAAATGTTTAAGAAGCCAGAAGTGGCAGAGGGGAATATGTTGCACTAGCAACCATCACATTTACAAAATATTAGAATTCAAACATGCTCTCCCTGATAAAAGGGAATATGAAAAAAAGTATTACTACTTTTAAACAGAACAGCAGAATTAAGAGTAGGTAACATTTAAAACTGACTTACATCTGGGGTGATATTCAGCAAAGCTTCTCCTAACTCCCTCAAACCTGACATAGAAATTAATTTTATCTAGGTGCCAATTCTAGCTTAACTCCTTGAAAATCTAGTTTGAAATACAGCTGCTACAAGGAACATAACTAGCATTATATCAAATGCCAGAACCATGATTTAAACCACTCTCTGCAGACCAGACAGTATTACTGTACTGCTCTATGATTCACCTGGAAAACAAAATGACATGGCAGAAGTTATGCTATCAAACCTACCAACACACTACAACATAGCAACAAGCACTTCATTCCTCTGAAGTCATTAACCTTTTGATATAAAACACAGATTAAAACATCTGAGTCATAAAGACTATGAAAAGGACAACCTTTACATCCTGAACAGGAAAAGAAACAAGGAAAAAAAAATCTCATGCCAAAGTGCAATTGCTGACAGAGCTCTTCCTTTCTTTCTGACCTGCAGAGCACAAACCAGCAAGTGCTGGGACACAGCATAATACAGACTTTCTTATAAAATCTCTCCGAACTAGCCACTGCTTAAAACATGCCATTTCTCCTCTTCTTCAAAGGGAGAAAAAAACCCCCTTCTGCTCAGGACAGTTGAACTGTGCTTAGAAATCCTCATAACAAAGGGATTCAATAAAGTCTACAGAGGTTTGTAAAATAACCTTTTGTAAAACATTTTTACTCCCAGGCCTATGTTCAGCAGACGGCAAAAGGATGACTTTCACTTTTACATTTAAGAAACCAGCCCCATGAAACACCTCAAATAAGTCAATTAAGACAGGCTCTTATGTACATCTTTCTCTGACTCAAGGAGGAGGAACATTCCTCTTGAGTATGAAGATCTACAAGTATGCTTTTGGGTAGCCAAAGCATTTGAGCTCCATTGGTTCAACAATGCTGAGTGGCGCTGATTCTCGGGATGCCTTTCAGGCAAAGGGAGGGGAAATATATAACAGATACAGCAGGGCAAATGCTTCAAACTGATTACTCAATCAAAAACCTGTTAATCATTTCCCAAACTACTCAAAAAAGATTGCTGAAAGTACAGCAAAACTTACACTTATTAAGTGAGATTTTATTTAATTAAATATAAAACACAAACCTGTCAGAATTACATCTAACTGAGGGAATCAAACTACAGATAGTTCTCCATATTATAATCTGCAAACTGAATTTCATACATAGCAAGCATTTCTCCACTAGCAATCCACTGTGGAAAAGGAGCCCAAAGGTCCCAGCCCAGTCCCAACAGAGCTTATTTTACCCTCTGTCAAGCACAAAGCAACTCAACTGAAAAACACTAGCTGAAATACAGTGCCAGGGATGAGCCTCTGAAAGAGGATGGTAATTAAATTAGTCCTGTTGAGTCATTTAGCAGAGAAACACCTGGCATTCAACTCTCAAACAAGGAAAAAGACACTTATTTCTCAAAGCACCTCTGGCATTTTGATTAGGCAACTCTAAGATGGTATTTCTTCTTTTGCTTACATTTCTGTTAAACCATGTGACTATTACAGCCTCAACCCGATCTACATGGCAAGATAGGGGGAGAAGATGAGAAAATAATTTGGCAATGTTATGGAAAATATATATATCCATTCCATAAAATACAGTTTCAGCTTAGTTACAAACTCTCCAAAACTGTGTTTTCAGCTTAATTGCAAACTCTCCAAAATTGTGTTCTCATTGCATTATTTGCCATTACTATGACTTTATTCAATTCTCTCAAATGAAACCTTTTCAAGTTTAAATTTTAATCTATGATTAGTCTAGAGGATTTACTATAGTCCTTAGATAAGCATAGATCAATACAATTTTTATCCATACTAGTGAATCTATGGACTCTCCCTTAAATCCTTGGAAATTACACTTCACGTTTTTATTAAAAGTCAAAGGTGATTTGAACTCAACAGAAACCACTGAGAAACATTACACACATGACAAGCTAGCAGATGAATCCACTAGACATTCTGGATGTACTATAAGTGAATAAGGAATCATCTGGCTCTGGTCTCAGTGGTAAACTAAGTGAGCCCTCTTTTAGCATTCTCAACATTTAGGTGTTAAAAAATTAACTTGGATCAAAAATCCACAAAAAAAAGGGGCAATTTCCTTTCCCACTATCCTGAAGCATTACTGTTACATACCTCTTGCCTTTTACTCCTAATTCTACTATCATATACCTTGGACCATATCACCCCAGCCATCTATGACCTTTCCAAATATTTGCTTTCACATTCATTCTCTTGTTCCTTATCTACCTTGTTCCCATCATCACAGGCACAATATGTTTATTTCATAACAGACTGAGCCGATAGACCATGATGTTAAAAAACACAGGATTAAATTAAATCCTGGGAGAACACAAACTACATTACAGAAATCAACAGTCTGTTAAAATAAAATGAAATATTAAAAACTCCAGGCCTTATGTAAGCAGCAGTAATGCAGGAAAACAAGCTTTTCCTGCGTTTTTTCCACCCTTCCCTCAAAGGCTCGACCCTGTCAAAGCAGATTTGCACAGAGCTGAAGAAGCCAAGGTAATAAATTGCAACGTTTAGCGTAGACAACTGAAGAGTAAAAACTTTGGTACATACTTAGGCACATTAAAAAATAAATCCTGGTGATAAAGTTTAATGTTCTAGACGTCTCAGTGAAAACATGTCTAAAGTCTCATTAACGAGTGCATGCTGGGTCTCTACAGAAAAGGACCCTGAGTAATGTACCTAAGTTGCCTTTTATTTTTATGGGAAAAGGAGCTCCTAGTTACTATAGATACTTCTACATAGAAATAGAGATATAAATACAAAAAGTAAGAACATTACATTAAAAAAAAAGATACTGGATTATAATGACACTAGATTCCCAGGTACCATGTTAGACACAAAATAGCTTAGTTCTGTTGAAAGATAAAATTTCTTTCAGTCTATTTCTTTATGCTTGTCACTGTTCGCTTTAATCGTGATCACCAAGCCAAATGTTTTTGAAGGAAAACATCTTTTAGGACAATACACAAGAAACTACCTTCATAAGTACAAAACTTGTATTTTGGCATCTACAGTTTTAAGTAATGTTTGAAGGACAAGAAGATATAGAATCACACCAAGTGCACAATCGAATGGCATGAATAAGTTTTTCTCCAGCACCACTCATCACGTGTTGACAGTGCAATTTCTTAACAAGAATACTAGGTTTTTAATAGGTATAGGTATTTTTCAGTCTGGCTCCAAATATTCCTAATATGCTGTCCTGGAAGACCTCTACCTGTGAAATTCCACTTAAATAAATAACTTAGTATTGAAATAAGGCAACTCCAGAAAACAGGAAGAATGCCAAACTGATGGCAAGCCATCCTCAAAACACACGAAATAAATACTTCAAGTTATTTCTTGGAGTAATAACTCCAAGAAATACATAATACAGGCTGGTCAGTATAACAGAGATTCTCTGGAAAGCAGAAGAAGCTGACAGAAGTTTCCAATCAGTGACCAAAGAATCCATTGTGGAAAACCTGTATCTTCTGATAAAATGCACCTGTTGGAGCAGCATTTCAATGACTTGGCTTAAGATCAACAACCTGGAGCAGTGAAAGTATGAAAAGAACTGAAAAACTTAAAATAATAACTACAAAATATTTAGGGTAAATCTGTTGTGATGCCCTTCCAGAAGATAACAGGGTGCTAAAGTCCCCCACAAGGAGCAGCACTTGAATATGTGAAGCCTCCACCGCTTGCCTGAAGAAAGCCTTGGCTACTTGTTCCATGAGAGGGCAGCAGCAGACACTGCCCACAAATCCTGACCACAGGCCCTAAGCCAGCTCCCCATCCATCCCAGGACAGAGCTCCATGCACTCCTGCTGTTCTCACAGCTGCACCACAAAGGCAACCCAACGCCATGGTCTCCCAACCTGTTCTTCCCAAAGTGCCTCTACTCATCCACTGCAGCACCCCGGCCCTCTCCTGTGAGATATCCCACCACCCCTCCGTGACGTGTGAGTGTGCAGGGGCTTCAGAGAGCTCCTGAAAAAGGCATGAGAGCTCCATTATACTGTCCTGCAGGCTCTCTCTTGTTCATGAGCATACAGTTGAGGTGGTCCCCTTCTGTCCTAGCTGTTGACCATGAGGTGTCTCCTCTTCACAGCATCCTAACTCCTTTGCCTGACAACCCAGTCTAGCTTTTGGGCCATCATCTCCCTCCAGTGTCATTCCCAGTTTAGAGCTCACCTGGACAAATTTGCATTACCTTTCATTATAAATTCTTTGAAACTTCACTGCTTACCAAACGAAGATTAATGCAAGCCAGGAGCTTGATCTAACTATACACTAAAATTCTACACCAAAGCCTAAAATCATACAAAAATATTTCTTTCACTGTTAGAATACATCAAACAGCGTACATGCTTTTATCTTCTGCCCTCTAGACTTAATTAGGTGCTCTGATCCTTCGGAAAAATATTCAAGTGCTCTCAATGAAAGGTAATAGCAGTATAGATGCTTTTGTCCACACTCATCTAATCAAATATACAAATGCTGAATTTGATACAAAACCCTCATCTTTAACAGGTAAGCTTAATCTATGACAAGGGTAAAGCATAAAGGGCAGGTAATTATAAATTTTCACTGAAAATTGATACAAAAAAACCACTTCTGCACTGACACACATTGCTTCACAAAAACGAAATGCTTGGATCCCCTTAGCTTAGTCTTTCAGAGCGGAAAGATCAAGCGCATTAAGTGAATTATCATGTACAAACTTCAAAAGAAAAGTGTTTCTTAATGGGGTGTTTTCAGTGAATTACGGCAGGGCTGCACAGAGGCCGGTTTCCCCGATGTGACTGATGCAGGAACCCGCCACCAGGTGGCTCCGGCGCCCGGTCCCGCACGCGCCGTTCCCACGGAGCGGCTCCATCCCCACGGAGCGGCTCCATGCCCACGGAGCGGCTCCATCCCCACGGAGCGGCTCCATCCCCACGGAGCGGCTCCATCCCCACGGAGCGGCTCCATCCCCACGGAGCGGCTCCATCCCCACGGAGCGGCTCCATGCCGGGCTCCGCTGCCAAGCGCTCCGACAGCCCTGAGACAACCCTGCACGGAATCTCTGGCCTACCTGCTGCTGCTGCTGCACAAACATCGCTTCTGCGAACATGCAAAACGAGATGTGCGCTTTTCCTGATTTTCTCCTCACAAGCTGCCTACTCCCCTTATCTGACAACAGGAACAACCTGCAGCAATGTAAATAAATAGTTTCATCCCCTTTATGCCCCCAAAGATCATGTCAAACGCTGGAGAAAAGTGTCTAACAGACTTTGTCCCATTCTGCTGTTTTTAAAGGTTTAATACACGAAATCAGCACGTTAAGTTTTACTGACACCTACATCCTCTGCCTCACAGACATTTCTTCTCTTTCCAGGGGGTCAAGTCCAACCTTTTCTCCTTCATGAGAATGCTGATAACTTTCGGGGCATTTGTGCCCTTTGATCTGTATTTCAAGGCACACAGCATACTATGGTGCTATAAATAAGCAATAGTTGAGCTGTGATTCATGGCTTTAGAAGCAACACAAAAACTTCCAGAAAGTAATCTTGTTTCCACCTTCACACGTCTCATAGCAAACCAAGTAAGTATTTGTTCACTGCTGTTTCTCTACTGAAAAACAGCTCTCAGATAACATTTTAGATAAACACACCTACATTACATCTTTAGCTTCCTGAGTTCCTGTGAGAACAAGAACACCACAGAACGTTTTTCTCTAGACCACAAGTGGTATATTCCATACTGGTTTGGCACAGATCATCAAATCCCTTCCCTTCCTAAAGGAATCTGCCTTTTCTTTTTGTATGTCAAAACAGATAAAGGATGCTTCAAGCTTGGGGAGTGATAAGAAGTAGGAAGAGATTAACTTTTCACTGTTTAACACACAGGTGATGACAGCTGAGTAAAACTAGGAGGATGAAATGGATGAATCCATCTGCTTCCAAGAGAACAGCAAGAAAGTTCAAATAAATTTGTATTTCCCAGATTGCTTCTAGTATACCACAGCTACATGAAGTAAATGGAAACAGAAGTTCATACATATCTTTGTCTTCCAACTAAAGGAGGTATTTAAAGGTACACTGAAAGCAGTGTACAGTGAATGCTTTGCTACAAACAAGAACCCACCAGCAGAAGCAGCACTCAGCCCACGGTGCCACCTGGCTCTGGGCAGCCCCGTGCCCAGCCAGCTGCACTGCCCTGCCAGGCAGGGCACCAGGGGAGCCCTGCACAGGGCACTCACCGTGCAGATAGCCCCACTGCCCCCTGTACCTCACCATCACGACACACTGGGGAAGCAGAAACTGGGACTGCGGTCCCAACTTGAAAACTCAACTTCCTGAAATCAACGTGTTTTTCACTCTTTTAAGGGGACAATAAGATATCAGCAAAAAGAAAGCATGGATGGGAAAATAGCTAAATATCAAGGAGAAATTTAAATTATCTGGGATGGAGATTTACCATAAATTTATAAAAAATAAGTTCATGTGTGAATTAAGAAAGAAAGCAGACACAGGCAATGTGAGACAGAGAAAGGTAGGAAAATGGAGGGGAATTGACTGGCACAATCTGGAATTAAGTGACTAATCAATGAGCTTGATGTTCATACTGAAGTGATTTTAAATTTCAAGCTCTTAGGTAGCAATTCAAGTCTATTACACAGCTGAAACATTCAATATACTGGATCCATAAGAGAGTAAAAACAAGACATACCTTGTCTATTCCCATTCTCTTCATCCTAAAGAGGAAGAAAGAGTGCATATTAAAAATTCAATAAATGGAAAAAAATGCATAGGCATCTCTAAGATACAAAGACTTGAAGTGAACTGGTAAGGTTAAGTTTGTATTTTAGTACCTCCTACTTTCTCCACAACTATTTAACTTAGAGAATTAAAGCTTTTATTCTGAGAGTGTAGAGCAATAGCTATTTTAAAAACAACTAAGCACAGTCCTATGAAACATTCCCACAGAAACAACATGAACAGGGTTATGTGAAAAGAAATGTACCAAACCCCATGAAACACTACCATGAAGCCTCATACCGCAGTGTGTTGTTGCAAGCATGTTTCACCCTGAAAGCCAGGCAGGAAAGGTTACACTTTAATCATCTCAGGATTCAAAGCTACATATGTAAGAGATACAAAATATTTTGTAAGCAATGTCTGAATATACTTCCTGAAACTTGAAATACCAAGTTTGTTTTGCCTTCAGTACTATTACTACCAGGGAAAAATATGTACCCCAAACGCTATTTAGTAACAACCTTGCAGAGTCTCCTTCTGCTCCTTGATCCCAAATATCACACAACAGGAAAGTACTGAGGGAAAATGGCATGCTTAAACTAAAAAAATTATTATTTAAGTTACTTTCTTGTCAATATTTAAGTATGAAAATCACGGTTAACCTTGTCTACAAAATTCTACCATTTAGGAAGCAAAATGATCTAACTAGGAAATACCTGCTTGCTTTCTAAACTGTAGCCTTCATAGAGTAATAAATATTCAATCAAATGCAGTATCTTAGACTAATAGGTAATATTTGAAAAAGATTTCTAACTATTCACCTCAGCTAATTACAGTTTTGTCCTGAAGGAAAGAAGGAGCAAAGAAATGACCACAGAAATAATTTTCACCTGGATATTTCCTCCTACTTTTAGATGGAGTAATTCCAAATTTCTACATATTTTGTATTTAAAGGAAAATCACTATGTTTTTCAAATTAAATAAGCTCAAAGCAACTACACACTGACCTGAGCAATCCACTCAAGAAAGAAAGACTTGAAGAAAGAGAGGAAGTAAGACCCAGATATGAACACTACATAATGGTGAGGAAGAGACAAGTCCATCCCAGCAGCAATAAAGTTCTTCCAAGCCAAACAAAAGTTCTGCTGGAGCTTTCTAAGATATTACAGAAAGATAACTTTAAGGAACAAAGAAATAAAGAATAAAAGAACTCCCTCAAATCCAAAACACTGTGTTAACAAAAATCTACCATATTCTACTTTTAAAAAGCCATGGTAATTGTCATTGCTGTGCAAACAGTGTATCTCTAAGTTGGACAGTCCTGTCTGCTCTATACTTTGGTAAAAATGGCACACTAGAAGGCAAATACCATTGACTGCTTACTCTTGAAGCCCTGTAACAGTCAGTTGGTTTTGAACTACAATCAGCAGCCAAGAACTAGACATGAGTAACTTCTGCATGTTTTGAGTTGTGGCCCAATCTGCCAAATGAGAAGACATTTTTAGGACTTGAAATATTAGAACTCACAGTCTGAAAAATCTGGGTTACATGTATGGGAGGCTACTTGTTTTGATGCGATATAACAAACATTTTTGAAGAGAAAATTTAGCTAATGTAGAAATGTCATAATTTATGAAATACTGCAGTGGGTTTGTCAGTTTGTCACTGGCCATGCAAAGTTCTATTATCAAAGACAGCTACAAAACATTAGTTTTCCATGCTGTCAAGCCAATGAGATCCAGCTTTGAAAAACAGAATGAATGCTTTACAACACAAGTGTTTTGAAACCAGCTCTCCCTCTTACATTCCCCTCTTCCATGTGGCAAGATGTCAGCATATACTGCATCCATACCTGAAGAGAAGGTTTTATCACTTACTTGCTTCTCAGACAAAGGAACTTGGGAGAACAAACATCACACGCAAAAACAGTGTGTTTCTAACAAATCCTAATAAACAGCTGATGCTAAAGGCATTATGTAACACTTGCTTTTTGCAACGCCAGCTTGAGAACTCTTCCACATATTCCTTATTCACTTTTTGAAGGGAAAGGAAGCATGGAAAGCAAGGACAATACATAATTGGGTTATTCCTGAATGCGCAGTTATTCCCAGTTTGGTGTGTGTCCCCACAGAAGCAGAGTCAAGTACTTCTGCCAAAATGAAATGTGTTAAACCACGGCCTCAATTTCCAAGGTCATCTTTCACACAGGGCTGTCCCTCCCAAGAGACTGACCAGACAACAGTTTTTTCCATAACCTATCACAGTGCTTATAAGTTAGTTAAAGCCAATTACATGAGAAAGAGACCCTTGATTTGTACTTAAATAGCTGTTTTATGCAGCTACCATAAAAAGATAGAACTTAGCAAAATATCCTGAATTTGACCTAGACCTGCACTACAACATACATATGGAATGCAAAATGAATTAGATATAAAAATATAAAAATATTATATAAATATAATAAAAATATAAATAATTTAAATACAACATACAAGCATTCCATTTTAAAATATGCAGAGACACTTTCCTGAATTGATCATAATCAATCATTTTCACATGGGGAAAGGGTGTCACCAAAAAAAAAAAAAAAAATCACCTTAAGTCCTGAAGTACTATTAGGTGTTTATGTATCAAGACAAGTATGTTTTCGGACTCAGAGCAGTCAGCCAGGTGTTGGAGGCAGATCTGCCTAGATCTCCTTCCTTGCAATGAGTTCTTCAGGACAATAAACAAAAAGGCTTTCCAACTGAACAGAGGTTTTATTAGACTAACAACTAGAACACTGAACTCAAAATTTAAAAGCCCAACACCTCAAACACACTTAGGTAGAGAACAGGTTATTATAAACTTTATAAAGTAATGCCCACTCTTCTCCACTCAATACATCCCCTGGCGTGCAGTTTTGCTTCCAAGAAAATTCACCTCAGTGGCTTTCCAAGCAGCAGCATCCTCCAGGAAGCAGAAAGCTTATCTTCCAATTCCCATAGAATATGCAGCTGTGGTGTGATCTTTACCACACCCTGCAAGCTAAGACTATTACGCTCTATGTCCTAGAGATGCCACTGTTTCCCCTTGTGAAGAGCCTAGTCCTCCTCTTCCCAGAGGATTCCACCTGACCCATTAACAGCTTTTTCAAACACACAAATCAGAAACAACAGGAGCAGGACCTTGAATGGAGACATTTTCACTAGTATTTCTGAGTTGGAACCTACAGTAGGTACTAAAAAAATCAAAACCACCTATATCCACAAAGAATGTGGAAAGATTGTTTGAAGGAAAGTACTTTTAGATACTTTTCTTTCTCTTCACTACCTCTACTAGTTTATGTTGATTTGCTTTAAAATTTAAGAGATCATATGGCAAGCTTACCTTGGGGGAGGGGAGGAATTAAAAAACTGTAAAATTAAAGAAGCTAGAATGCTTTTTACCCTGGGGTGAACAGTAGAGACTTCTGCATTGATCTAGAGGGAAAGCACCAACATCACATTGACACTTGTGATAACAAAAGGGCCGTGACTCTGAGAAACAGGTCAAGGATTGAGTGACTCCAGCTGCTATGTCAAGGGCATCTTCAACATCCAGCTGTAATCTGTCTTCCATCAGCACTGGCTGCATGCTCAGGTGGGAAGGAGGGACAAGGCTACTCTAAGATTCAAAACAGTCAGAAAACCAAATCATATCCATCGTTATTACACTCCCTTTGAGGTGTGCAAAACAAAACATCTCTGACTCCTGAGGCACTTACAATTTTGACCAATGAGGAAAGAGAAAGGAATGATACTTGAGCTTACAATCGATGACAGAGACTGTAATTAGCTGGTAACCTTATCTGATCAAAGATCCTATTGAACAGCTGAGAAATCAGATTTGCCTTATATTAGGATCAGGCTGACAATAGGTGAATTTTGTTCTTTCGTACCATAACTTAGGTACATAAATTTCCACAGAAGCCACCTTATGAAGTAGTAATTTCGAAGATCTGTTCTTTTTTTTGCTTTACCTCATGGACATTAAAAGGAAGAAAAGAGAATATAACCGTTCAGGTTAATTTAGAGAAGTACAGACCAAGGCTCTGTTCAAATGAACCTTACCATTTTTATATGTAACTGAATCCATGAATAAAGGTGTTACAGTATGCAATAATCTCATTATTTCCTTCTCAAAATCAGACAGAAACAGGAATGAATTAACCAGATTCTAACATGCCAGAGAAGAAACAAAAAATTAAGAAGGCATGAACATCTCTCTTGCAGAAAAAGAGGGAGTTAAGAGCTTCAAGATACGTCTCAAGATTTACGGGTGCTGGGCTCACTACGAACTGCTTGGGTCTCTCAGAAACCATCAGATATGAACGAGAGAGGAAGGACTGACTTCTTTTTTGTAACACCCTTCCCCTGTGCCTGTCTCCTTGTGCATGTGAAAAATATACTGACTCCCTCAGAGACATCTAGTGATGGCTTTTTTTCCAGAACATATCCAGTCACTTCTTAGTTAAGGAGGTTAATCTTGCTCACGCTGTTTATTTTCACCCTCAGTACAAATAGGGGCTCTTGTTCAGAGATGGTAATAAGTTCATGTCATTTGTTCTCCTCAAGGCTAAGGCTTCCCCCACCCTCCTTCCTCTGTTTCACACTGAATTCAACCAGAGACTCTATTACCTGTACTCAAGGACAGAAGTGTTGGGATCACCTGATACTGCTAATAGTTTCACTTCCATATAACTTCAGTCACTCCCTGTCAAGGAAAAAATTTGGGCATTCAAGTGGAGGCTGAACAGCTGAAGTTAAAGATTGTGCCAACTTTCTTCTGCAAAGCTTTTTTTACTTCAAAAGAAATCTTACAGCCACCTAGGACAGGCAAAGACAGACAGCTTTATTGAAAGACACCTGCAGAGACACATGAGTCAATTAACTTCATGCTCCTTCCTGAAAGCTTCAATACCCATTCCCCAGCTTAGTAAGTATTTATTCCCTCTGCCTAACTGGAAAAGCAAAACCAAAACTGAGGGGTAGCATGGCTCATGAATACCATTACACTTGATGCCTTTAAAGTGAGTAAATGTTATTTGAACTCACTAGGGAACACCCTCTCTCAATTTTCAAATTCCTCTCATTATTAAATGGACTTTTTCTCAACACCACATACTACAGCAGCTTTCGAAAGCTTCAGTCACAAAAGAGAACATTTACACGCTTTGGGCAAGGAAGGCAAATTAGCTAATTAACATTTAGATCTTCTTGTTTTAAATAAAAAAATGTAAAATGCTTTAAGAAATTTGTCTTTTAATGTAGGCCTGTATATATCTTGTATATATTTGTCTCTTAACTAACAGAACTGCAGATACTCTTTTCAGCAGAAAGAATGTAACACAGAAACACAATCTGTGTTTCTAACGTGCATTGATTTTAGGATACTCAGTTAGAAACTAAGGCAAACTAATTCTTCATCTCCTACTGTGATGGTATGACAAACTTCAGTGGGGGGGGATAACAACAACAACAACGACAAAGAAACCCAAACATCACATCCTTGAACTCTACACTTTGAAAGAGGTACAGACTAATTAATGACACTGGTTTTGAGTAAAAGAAGAATCTGTACAGAGAAATACTTTCCTGTTCTGCAATGACCACTCTTCTTACCCATGATACAAATATTTTAAACTGACATACTCAGTCAATGCCATTTGATCGGAACAGATCAGCAAACAGCTATTAAACAACACCATGAGCCCACTGACCTTACAATGGACCTTTCATCTGTGTAAGATAGATCTATAAATACATTTACTTTCAAGTAAGCTGGATTTTTGACCCTAAAAGGTACAAGGCTTTATATAAAAAGTGCTTCATTACTAATTCCACTTACTTTAAAAGAAAACTGAACTGCAGATTCCGGAGGGTAAACTATGAAGTGTCTTAAGGTGAAGCCAAAACCCTGAGATGTCCTCCTTAGCACGACAGTTTTAGGACCAGGCCAAGAGAAAGTTTCTTCCTCCTCCGATGGTGATATAGCTTCACTCCGCTCTTTTCCATCTTTATTTTTTGATGTCTAAAATAGAAAAAGACATGCAGAGGAGTTTTAATTTGAATCATTGAAAAATAAAAAGAAAACAAGAGTAAGACTTCCTAAGCATTCCCGTACACTTGAAAATAGAATTTCTCCCCCCATAACCAAAATAACCTGATGATCACTACTATTTTCAAATGTGTATTCTAAAGCAGCATCCCTTACACCATTGCACCTCTGCTCATATTGCACACAGAATAACATTTAAATTTTAAATGAGGTTAGATATTTAAAAAAATCAACATTCAATAATGAAAGACTTGAATGAACCATAAGAAATGCATACAGCTTGCATGTTTTATTTGCCTTCTATTTAGAGATAAGTATGTGACTTCTGGACCCCATTTCTGGCCATACAGATCTCACACACAGAAGTACAAAACAAACATCTTTCCACCCAATTCAGGGATGATTTTCTTGACTAGTATCTCCTCACTTAATACAAGTAAAAGAGAACATGCAATTGGTTAGACTTCTTCAGCAAGACATTTTTCTCTAGTCATATCTATGACTTCACCTTTGCTTTTTCCACCCTTAGCTATTTTCTCTGAACATTTCAGTATGCAAATTCTAAAGACAAAAGTAAAAAAATCTCCTTTCCTTTTACAGTCTTACTGCAAGCCTTCCTCTCATGCAGAAATAATTAATCTTGGGTGGGTTTTTTCTTACGGCTAATTTTATATACCTGTGACTCAAGAAACATATTAAAATATTTATCTTCTCAGCCTTATATAAAATCTTCCATTTCAACTTTCAAAGTGAGTGCCACACCAGCACTCAAAGGCAGGAGACACAAAGAAAGCATGCAAAAATCCTATGACCCTCCTCTAAAGATTCTAGTTCAACAATGCGTGAAACAAATTTAGATACCAGAGCCTATAGCCTATTCAGAGGGTATTGAAACAGAAATAATAGTCTTCTTGTCCTCCAGTAGCTCTGCTGCTGTGGCTCAGCAACTGGCTGATCCGTGTCAGAATTTACTGCTTGGTTTTCTCCCTGTCTTACTCCAAAATAATCTCTTTTGCTTCAGTCTTAGAGCTGGAATCTCGAACTGTGGTGCTTGCTGGCAAGGTGGGCTCAGCCAACTCCAGCCAACATCTACAGAGAAGACAGTGCATTTCCATTCTAACCACAATGAGAGCAACACATATTACTACAAGGAAAATACTGCAGCTCCTTGGTGAGAGTTAATCCACTAGAACAACGTTTGCATTCGGGTACATAAAAAACAACGCATTCGTCCACAGATGCTACAGTTTATCCTCAGAAACCCACATCTTGCTATGTCCAACAGGGAGAACCAGCAAATAAGGGCAAGTGCTCCAAAGACCAGCCTCCCTACCTCCAACAACCCTGTTTTCAGCAAGAAAAAAAACCATACAAATGGAGAAGGGTCTTCACACTACAGGCAAGCCAAGAAAGGGAGCTGCTTCAGGAACAAGAAAATACAGAGACTCCAGAGCAGTCTGACAGGATGCTGCTCATCCAAACAGCCTGGAAGAATTAACAGCAGATTTTGGAAAGAACAGTTATAAATATCAAGGACTCTACTCAGCCTAGTCTGTCCTCATCTATCATCTTCATTCATGCTTTAAAGCGTTAGTGTGAAACCGAGAAGACTGTGCAATTAGATGACTAATGAACGAAAAATTAGTGAGCACCACGGAACTGCCAAGATGAGTGGCTTGAGTTTAAAGTTCAAACAATGTAAAGATTAGGGTAAAATTTACATAATCCTTTAGCCTAAGGATGGAGTTTGTCATTGAGGTGTTCCTAACCACTCTGTTCAGCTTCTGAATACAAGAGCATTTTATCAGTTCTGCACAAAGAAATGTCGCTTTTCAGGCTTTCAATCTCAGCACACAAGCAGAAATCAGAGCCAGTAAGAACATTTTGATCCTAGTAAACTGGCAAAAGAAACAGCTCCTAGTAAAAAAAATATCACTGGCCTCTAAAAAATGACAGTGATTTCCTCCATCAAGTGACTCACAGCAACCCATCTATTCAATATTCCCTTGCAATCTTTTGTTTCTCCTCTCAGATTTTTATAGGCAACACATGATGCAAAGTTTCAAATGATCCAACAACCACAGATACTGAAAAATGTTCATAAGCAAATAACCATAGTTAGAAATAGGTAAACAGCAAGCTTAAATGTAGCACTGAAAAAAATCTAAAGTCCTCAATATACTTCCATTTTTTTTTAACAAAAACCTCCTTAATTAGCCAAAAGGTAATTTTAGTATGTGCAACAATTGATGACTATAATTTACATGCAGAAGTACTGTAACCTCAGTTCAAAATACAGCCATACAGAGAACTTCACTAGCTTTCAGAAAGAGGAGCTGCAGCATTTCAATGTAGCAAGAGAACTTCTAATTTCCTTGTAATTTCATGTAAACTTTTAGCATTCGCAAGTTACTGAACTAAAAGTTATTCATAAACCCACAGTCAAATAATTATTTCTTGAAAGAGCACACCAAAAAGGAAAGGTGAGCTTCATGCCAACCTTGGACCTCCTGCAAGGTCTGCCAACAGCGTAACAGAAAAAGCCAGTATCAGTAATAAATGTGAGACATGTTCAGTAACAGCAACTTTCAGCCACCACTATGAACAAGCAAGAATCTGATTTATAAAGAGAGTCAACATCTGTTGAGTAACCCTCTGACACTTCCAACCACAGCACACACACCAGAATATCCCTTGCCAGAAAAAGCTTTAAAAAGGAACAAGAAAAGTTCTCAAAAACATAAACAAAACAAAGATGCAAGACAGCAAGCAAGAAACAGATGATGCTTAGCACAGGCAAGTACACACTACTGAAGGCAAAGTCCCTACACAGTTTTCCTTGCAAATCTAATATCAAGTTACAAATACCTAAGCATCTCATATCCATAAGGGAATCTGTCTTTTGGGTAGAGTCATTTGCATTACAAGAGATGAAAAATGAATGCTTCATTTTCATATAAGATCTAACAAACTGAAGATTATTGTGCCATAGTCCTTACTGAAGATCTGTATGTTTATTTCTCTATAGACTCAGTCCTCCAAATCGAAGTCAGAATGCATACAATCGAGTTCAAGGACTGAAGAACCCCAGGCTACTAAAAATGATTCAAGCATCATTTCCCTGGGGAGTTTTTCGTACAAGGTTTCTGCACAAGGTATCTCAAAGCATCATTTCCTGTTCTATGCAATTGCAAGGACATACAACAGATGCTTAAGTGCATTGTAAAATGCATACCTTGTTTTTAATATTGTATTTAACCCCTCTTTTTGAGCGATGAAAGCATCCATGAAAAATCAGATGGCACCATAACAAACTACATGAATCCCTGGCAGCTTAACACGTGGTAACAGAATTAGGTAAAATCAGTAAGTAGCATTAATGTTTGTAAATAATATTATTTTCAATTAAAATTAAGTCTCGAAGCAATAGTTTCCCATCATATCAGTCTAAAATAACAACTAAAACAGCTAACACATTCAACCTGCATGCTCTCTAAAGCCTCTCTAATTTTTAATCTGATCAATTTACAGACTTTTACTGTACAACCTGAAAATCCTTAAGAGACAGTCGTAGGCAACTGCAATCAAAGTTATCAATAAAGAATAGTCATCTTGACTGCCTAAACAGATAAATAGGTATGGTTTAAGTTCTGAACACTGTCTTCATAGGTGAAAAATGGTGAACAGAAGAAATAATTGATATATTGCACTATCTATTCTGGAAAAATCATTCGAGCCCTTTTAAAGTTGGTATGAGCAATCAATTTCTATCTTTATTTTATGTTCAGTACCCAAATTCAAAATTATTTCTAAAGAAATGGGGCACAGGACTGGCATTCAGATTTGCTCCCTTTTTAAACTGCTTTGGTTTATGTATTTTCTACCATACAGAATGCTTCGCAAATAAATTATGTAAATAAAAGTCTCATTGCAGATCTAAGGGTTTCCCACACTACATTTTTTTGCAGCCTACATCTGTATTTAAAAAACAAACTAAAAACAAACAAACAAACCAACCAACCCTAACTCCCAAACCAACCAACCTCCCCCACCACCAGACCATCCAGAGGACTTATCTATCAGTACCTCAGTCACAGCATGGAGTCTGTGCTAAGCAGCACCTAATTCACCTGCATTTAGAAAATGTTCAGCTTTTAGCTAGTGTAGCAAGAAAAGTGATACCTCATATAGCAGTTCAGCTAGATGGATACATGCTGAATAGAAAATGGGCTGATGTTACCCACTTTTACTGATTCAACAGCCATTGTATGATTTTTAGGGCTTTTCAGTAACTACTGACATAAGCCAGAGCAAAAAAACAGTTATTAATCACTAAAATCTTTCTGAGACACTGACAGGATATTCCAAATGCTCTAATAATAGCTGGATTCTCTTGAAAACAGGGATATTTCTTGTATCAGGTCACTTACTTTCCCGTTTTTGTACCCAGTCACTATCACTTAGCTGCCCTGTTAAATACCTGCTATTGCAGAGAAGAAGGCTCTTCTAGAACAGTCTGGCCTTATTTTAATGTGACAATGAAATAGGTTCTTTAAAAAGCTAACAAAGAAGAAATAAAGTCTTTTTTGGCTAAGACTACAGAATGTGTAGGAAAAAACCTGCCTATAAGGCAGCCATATAAAAGCTCATACAACTTTTTTCTGAGATGCATTATCTCCATCTCATTTGCAGCCTACAAAGGTATATCCAGCACACAGACGGACAGCATTTTATCTCAGTAGCACCTGAGAATCTGGTGGTCATTCACACAAGGTGTAAAATGAGTCTCTTTCTTTCAGTTCTCAAGCTAATAACCCAAAATTTCAAGGGAAATGGGTCACATTTCTAAAGCCAAATACCGTGACCATGTACTGAAATAGTCTAAAGACGCAGTGAGGTAATTTCTAATTTGTCTTTAAATCAAATTGGAATGCACAAACAGCACCTTATACAGAAGTTATTCCCAGTTGAAGAAAAGTAATTACTGACACAAAGGTGGCATTTTAAGTAAATCCATCTTCCTGTGTTCCATGGAGAACACAGCCTTCTTCTCAAAACAAATAAATTAGTTCCATCACTTTTAGGCTCAGGAAATACATTAATTTCTTACTGAAAAAAATCACTGTAAAGAGACCAGCAGGAAAACTGGAACACAGAAAACCCCAAACCCAAATCATTTTAGGCCTGTGTGTCAAACACCCACTTGTCCAAACTTCTGACTTTTATGTTTACCAAAATTTGTAATCTTGCCCTGAATAGGTAGGATGTTGACAGAGACAGAAATTCAGGCAGGAAATATAACCTATCAGTATACCTACTGATAGTGTCCTTCCCTCAAAGAAGTGTTTCATCATTTTATGTCCTTGAGAGATGGCTAGGGAGTATAATCAATAATAGTCTCCAAATCCACAGGGATGGTCAGAAATCAGTCTGCCAAATTGGTGAGATACAAGGAAATCTATAAAAATCCTTGATGTAAGATTGTGGATGATAACTGACACCATGAAAAAAGGCATCTAGGATTTGCAGAAAGCAAGAGACGCAAAAAAAAAAAAATTGAGAAAAACACCAACAGAATATTTAACAGCTGTACATGCTAGACTTGTTAAAAAACTCTAAGCTGAATTCCAAAGATGCATGCAGCAGTGCATGCATAATACCAAAATTGTTCCTTCTTTACTAACATAAAAATTAGCATGCACAGTTACTTTACAAATATCTCAAATGTTTTAGTATTTTGAGTGTCAAACCGGAGTATTCATTTTTGCATGCTGCTCCAGTGTCACCCATCACACTAAACAAACAACAAGCTTTAAAAAGAAAATTATTAATAAAGTTTAATTTATGTATAGATTTAAGCTGATGGCAGATAAATAAAAAACGTTAATTAACTGCTCCTACCTACATGCTCTACCTACTTCAATCCAAAAGTACATCCTTTTTCTTGTCTACCTTTTAGAAATACGAACATTACTTAGGCATGACTGAGTGTAATCAACTCCTGTCAAAGCAAACTTTGCCAAGTAGAAATAAATCACTGTAAGTTAAAAATAAAAGTTTCCCTCTATCCAATAATGAGCTGAACTCTCAATACACAACTAAAATGCAATACAGATGCACGGCACAATATACTCAACCTAACAGTATTGACCATGTATTTACGTGATTGCTGACAGTTACTATGTGCTGACACACAGTAGTGAAATCAGTTCACTCCACTGAGAAAGCCTTTATCTACAGAGTGACACTGTAAGAACGTTCCCAGAACAGAAAAATCATGCAGTTTGAGACAGAGATGTACTGAAGCATGGAAGAAGAGTTTCATACCCCAGAATATCTCTAAGGATTCCTCTCTGCAGAACAGGCCACAGGGAAATGGATCCCACTCAACAGATCTCTGACTGGTAGCAAGACCCTTGGAGCACGAAGCAGAAGGTATCTGTCTCCATCCTGGCCACTTCAGTGCTATATATTTAAGAGCTGCAGGAAGAACTTGGTTGCTCAGTGCTTGTAACTGCTGAGCATGTTTTCAGTAGTTACCAAGAGGAGGCTGCCTTGTCACAGAGCACCTGAAACTGGAAATGAGGATGTAAACAAACCCTCAAAGCTGTCAAGATCAAACAGCTACTGAACCACACTCACCACAAGACGAGATGTGGAGATAAACACAGTCTGAGTCCACACGCATAAAACCATAAGTAGATAGCATTAACAAAGACAGATAAAGCTGGTCTAGTCACGGCCCTCACTCTGGGGTCATTGCTGTCTGGTTTTGCAACTGGGGGCACAGCTCTTCTTCCATGCTACAGTTCTGTAGGGGAGGGGGGAAAGAAAAAATGAAAGTTTCCAGAGCAAGACTAACTCCCAAACTCAGGGAAAGCATCAGCACTCAGAGTCACCAAGGTACCCATTCATCCCTTATTACGCAAGTATTATGCATGCAGGAAGTGCAGGATGTTTGCTGAGACACCCAACACTAACACTTCTCTTGTACTGCAGCTGAGTGGGATGCACTAACTGGAAAGGGTAATAAAGGCAAACAAACTGAAGAACTCAACTACCACTAAACCAAGATCCAAATCCTTCATGACCACAAGTGGAGACTTTTACTACAATTAATGGTTCAATATCAAACAATGGGAAAACAGAAACTGATTATTAGTGATCACCGTAAGACTAAAGGGAACACAGGCAATGCCCCTCCTCACATTTGCTGCTCACCTGGGTTGGTGAGGTGGGACTCAAGCAGCCATCAGCAGAGCAGTGAGGTGGTCTCCCTGAGCAGCTCTCCCTCTCTCAGTCCCCTCATGGGTCTTGCTGAGACCCACAATGAGACAAGACAATTCAGAGCAAGGGAAGGCAATAAAGATGGGAGCATCACTTGATGGAGTGACCACAGGTCCAGGTGCGTCGTTCACAGGAGCACAGTTCTTATCACTTTAATGCACCATTATGGCATTAAGCCTGGGTCCTTTTTGGTGGACTAACCAAACTTAATTCAGGCATGTGTTAGCACATAATCCTGGGAGCAAACCGACCTGTTTTTGAGGACTGTGAATCTCACCCAGTATAGTTCAATAGCAAAGCCAGTGGCTGCCTGCCTGCAGGAGAGGTCAGTGAGGACACCAAACTTTGAAGTGCATTCCAGGACTGAATACTCTTAATTCAATAAAATACATACATCATATCCTCAAACCAAGACCAGGTAAGGGGAAAGGCAACTAAAATGGCAATACTTGACTACTCTCAGTGCATGAAGCAAGTGGGAAATCTGCGACCTTTCAAAACCGAAGCATCTGTGCCAGCATGGCAGATGGCTGGGAGGCACAGGGAAGGAAACATGCAATTCTGTCAAGCACCATGCAGGCTACAGAGCTGGCTTGGGCTTGGAAGCAGGACAGAGAGATACGTGTTTCTGTGTACTTTCTGTCTACTTCTGTACTACTACAGTTGGAGTAAATACAGTCATTCAAAGGAGAAACAGTATTTTCAAGATAAAGGATTTCAGTTCTCGTAAAGGTCACATCATACACAGAAAACAAACAGTAAAAACCTCCATGTGTGCATGTTATTACATTGCTCAAACTTGCCTTACTGCACTCTACTGTTCATGAAAGGCTGCTCTGTAAAGCAGCTGGTGCTCATATCAGTCTCATCACTACTCCACAAGACCTAAAAAGCAAAGCTGAAGGCTACCGACAGCAAGGATGATCTCAAAAATGTTCTCTGCATCTCTCTGTTCAACTGAAAATTTTTCAGTTTACCTGGTTCTGGATTAAAAACAGTGACACCCCAAGTGGTTCTGCAAACTGAGCCTAGCTAGACATACTTGCCTGAGTGAAAGCAGCATTCAGCTTCCCAGACCAGGTGAGATTCAGAAAGGGTTCTTCTACTTTGAAGTAGGGAAAATCCCAACCTATTCAGTCTGCCTAGACTTAAAGTAACTTCCTTCTTTTTCTACACAGCACAAGCTCTGGTTTTCTCATACTGTAGTTCTGACAGTTGGACCTTTTGTACAATGCTCGCAGCTTCACCAAAACCAAGATCATGTCTGGTATGATTAGTGCTCCACCACTTTTTAAACAGGATTTCTCCACACTTAGCCCGTAACCCCTGAATTATCCACGAATAGAAAAACTAGCTTCTCAGATCTCCCTTTAAACTCTAGATACTACCAAGTTTAGCATATTTCAATTCATTAATCTACCATATGTCTGTTTTCGTTTTATACACATATCTACACATAAAGAAGTATACTGTGTTGTGTGTATACATATATATGCCTATATGTAGTAGCTTGTACACATCCAAAAAGTGTACTAATTGACTGGGATTCTTTGCAAAGCTAATTAAGTGCACTTCAGTTCAGATAATAATTAATACTGCCACAGAGTAACAGCCCACTTCAACCAACAGCGCTAAGACAGAGTAAAAAGTATATAGTAAAAGCTTCACAGGACACAGATGCAAAGTATTTTCACGATGTATTTTGTTTGTATCTTGAATTTTGTTATTCACAACAACAAACATAGAGTTCATAATATTAAATTTAGTCACAAAAACATTAACAACAAAGAGAAATTGAGAGCTTCCTTGTTTTCTTATAGACCCATTAGCAAAAGTCTCCCTGCTTAACAGCTACATCCTTGAACTGGAAAGAAAGGAAACATCTGCAGGGCTGGTAGCTAGCACAACAGCAAAATATCATGTGATCTTAATTTAGCTAAATTGAAAATTTTCCTTCTCTGCTTGTTCTGTCATTGCTTGTTAAGAATAGGAAATTCTTTGTCCTCACCTTACAGTGTAATCTGGAAATGTCAGAGACAGGAGACAAAGCATGCTTCTGCTCCTCAGCATTGAAGAAACATTTGCAGTTACTCCATGCCAGATAAAAATCTTCTCAGCAGTCTGACAGAAGTGGTAACAGTGCCCTGCACAGTCACCAGCTGTCAAGAGCTGCCTTACACTGCTTCTTTCAACCTAAAGGGATTTTTTCAGATTCAAGACTATGAGCTGCCCCATGACCCACTCTGCTTCCTACAAATGGTGAGAGGACAATAAGAAATGCCACCTATGTCCCCAGCTAAGTACACTACTGCTAAAACAGGAATGAGTTTCAATGAAGTTTGTACTCTTTTTGCTTTCTAGAATAACCCAGGCTTTACCAAACACACAATATACGAGAGAGCTTCCACTACACTTCCACCATAGTATTACCACAAACCTATTTACACATGAAATAGCTTTGCAAAAGCCTTCAAGAAAACCAAACCCACTGCACAACGTAAAATCACCAAAATCACCTGCACAGACCCCATTTCAATAACGTGATGCAGCACACTTGAAACTATTACCAGCCCTGAAACTACCTACAGATTTCCATTGCTTCATAGTGTTTCTCTCCACTGTAGCCAGAGACTGTCTTGAATCAAAAAATTAACTCTACAAGGGACACAGTTAAAATTGACCAAACCACCCAAGAGAACAACCACTTTTTCACAGCTTCTCTGTCCCTATGGCAAATGTGTTTGGACTAGGCTACTCCAGGATGCAGCTACAATACTGAGTAAGGGCTTTATTTTACCTTGCTTTTCGGCTGAGCAGTGGGACAGTGCATCCTTACACCTGCTCTCTATGGAATTTAAGCATGAGGCTGATCTTCTCTTACTGAAACTACTGAACTTTTCAACATAAAGAGAATATGCCCATTCCTGTTCTAAAAACAAGAAAATGAGGCCATTTAGAGAGTAGACACATCACTTCATCTGCATAAACGCATTATCATACCTGCTGGTAATTCAAGCTGTTAAGGCTTAAGCTCATTCAATTCTGCAACATTGCAGCGCTACTGGGAATTTTATTTCATGTATATCAGGAAAGTCTCTGACCCGCCCAAGGCCAAACAGAACCATTTGGAAGATCAGGGATTTGATCCTTCAATGCTAAAACCTAAACAGCAACCCTAAAAACATGGTTATTGCAAGTGGGTTGTTATTCCACAATTTGACTCAGTTTGTAGAAGATTTACCTAGACAAATGGAGGGAGTTTTAAGAACAACTGATTTGAGAACAGCTGTGTGGAACAAGACTAAAAAACATCATAG
Source organism: Callaeas wilsoni (assembly GCA_013398955.1). Classification (NCBI taxonomy): domain Eukaryota; kingdom Metazoa; phylum Chordata; class Aves; order Passeriformes; family Callaeidae; genus Callaeas; species Callaeas wilsoni. The sequence goes on along the minus strand of VWPU01016745.1, from coordinate 34,238 downwards.
GAATTTTAAAACCAAGAACATGGCTCAAAACACCACAAAAAAGACCAGGGTGTCAGGATTCTTTACCTCCCCACAACACAGCTTCCCTCCTCAAAAATAACCTCTAAATAAATCTACATAGAGTTTGAGATACTCAGTGTTAAAGCTTTCTAGTACAGTAACTTATTAATAACTCCTGCAAACTCGTCACTTAAAAACAATCCTGGTCCTGTGTTTCAAGACATTTAATTTCAACATTCTATATAATGTGCAAATCAACACACTCTTATGTTTCAAAGTCCTAAACTCAGAAGTGAAAAGGCTTGTCCATCCTAAAGTGAAATAAAATAAGCATACACAGATGCAAAGCCACATACCCATACACCCAAATTATATTATGTCCGACCTCTAAGTTTGTAATCTATTGTGCATATACAAAAGAGGAAGAAAAGCAGCCTTTTCAGTGCATAACTTCTTTTACAAAAATACAATGCAGAGGAAAATGCTTAAAAAAGGAGTGTGAGGTCATTAACCTGAAAAAATACTTTAAATCTTTGTGCCCAGAGATGTCACTAAGAGGATAAAGAGGAGAAAGTTGTCCACAGGATTTTCAGTTTAACTGCAAATCCAAAAGCTTCGGAACGTTGACTTATGACATGATCACGTGACCTGCATATTTCCCCACAGTTTGCATTGCATATGTCAGTAAGAATGGTTGATATAGGTAACTAAATCTACATTTATTTCTCTGTCTGGAGGTTGGAGTGGGCAGAGAGAAGAAATCTATTTTAACACAAATCTATTTGCTTACTTAAGAACTACTGGTCTTTGCATGCCTATTATTGTGGCTTGAACTGCTCAGTGTTACCAACTTATTTCCCTGTACTTCTGGACATTACAAAATGTTTCTCCAGCAATGTGAATTTCCACAATGAGTTAAGTCACCAGTTATTTCATCCAATGATTTTACACTTTTTGCTTAAACTGAAAACAGCAAACCCTGCACTGCTACCAAGACAGATTTTTATCATACTGCCTCCCTCCCTCTCCGAGGCAGCAGATGAACAGAAGTAAGAGCATAGTGAGATAACAAATATCACATTTCAAAACCATTATCAGCTGCAAATATCTCAGAAGGAATGCAGACACCTTTGTTATTTCATCTTCCAAATGACACATTTGGAAGACTGAAAAGCATTTTTAATGTTACTGGAGATTCTCTGGAGGAAGGGAAATAGCTGCAGTGCAGCAGCTGCTGCAGCACTGCTGCGTTCTGGGGCTTGAATGAAGGTGATGCGAGAGCCAGGCTTGCACTGCAACATCGCATTCTCACACACTGCCTGCAATAATTAACTCCAGCTAAAAGAACAGAAATCAGACACCTTGGCTGCTATGTCACCACATAATAACAAACTGTCATGTACATCAAAATAGTCTTTGATGAGAAGGTTTCTCCAAGACCAACAACTGCAATGATGAGGCCCACCCTGTGCAGTGAAATTTGACCACCTACAAGTTTACAGAATTCGCAAAATACTTATCCTTGGCTGAAAAACCCAAGACTTAAGTATTTACATGGCTGAAAGAACATTATCATTATTTTTAGAGGCTAGGGTGCAGCAATAAGATTTAAAAAAAAGAGAAGCTGATGCAGTTCATCAAAGAACCAATGAGAACAGCACATGAGAAGATCTGACCTGCTCTCCTGAAATTAAGAGAAGTCTGCTCAGAGCATAGTGCTGACCTACGGTAAAAAGACAACCTACACTCAATTTGTGATCTACTGTTTCCTATCTAACACATGAAACAAAGGCATTTGTGATAAAAGGAGGGGAGAAAAACAAAATTGTATCACCTACTTTATATTAGTACCAGTACTTCTTCCAGCTATCTGAAGCAGTGGTATAGTGGTATTTATTGTTTTAGGCATACTTGCTCGACTGTATCTCACCATGGCCACAAGGTCAACTGACATACCAGGCATCTCCAGAGTCTGCTCACATGCTGGAGGCTCATAAAGGAGATCCTTACAAGGACAGAGGGAGTAGCTCCTACTGCATCTTACTGAGGATGAGCCTAGCTCACATGTTACTGACAAAAATACTGCCTAGCTCTTCCATACATTCATTGAGGAACTCCTCTTGGACCACAGTTAGCATGCCATCAGACTATCATACCAAAAAACAAAATTGCCTCAACTTTTTAAGGCACACTCACTCTCTCTCTCATTTTTCTTCTTTAAGAAAAAACACTAAAAACTCCTTGTTTACTAAGACCAGACTATATTAAAAATAGGATTAATCATCTATGATACTGTCAGGGCAGTTCAGATAAGTACAAACAAATTTGCACATAAAGCTTACCGAGATGCCCCACAGGATACAAACTTTTTACCTACTACTCTGTGTCACTAATTCTGCATTTGCAATCATGTTGAAGTTCTGAATTGCCAGTAAGACTCTCACACTTGAATTACCCCACGTCCCACAAGACAACTGCCACAGACAACATAAGCAAGAAGCAAGACACTTTGGTATTTTGCAATAACTCATTTTAAGAAATATTTTTAAGACAGACAGTGCAGTTCTCCCATGAACAAAAAGTGAAAGATAAAAAACTGGAAGCAATAAATTTTACTGTCACTGAAGGCTTCTGAGTAATTATTTATGGATCACCATGTGATAGTCATCAATCCCATCCAATGTTTGGACTAAAAACTGTAATTAAATGATGCCAATGGAACCTTCCTGATTTACATCACAGAATAATTTTATTTTGAGGGTTTTTGTTTTAGTGTAAAGGGTTTTTGTTTTAGTGTGAAACACTGCATATCCTTTGAAAACATTAGAATACACATAACAGCTTGCTGTGTCAGAGGGCAAAGGGCAACTGTGCCCAGCCATAGTAAGTTTTAAGTCACACTATGAAAATACTTTTTCTAAAATTTAAACCACCATGATAGACAGATGAAATATCCCTGCTATTTCATACTTGCTCGCTTCCTGTTTTAAAAAATAAGCTTTGGGAAATATATGCTGCAGAGCCAAGGGAGTGAGTGGTGAACAATAAAAACAAAAGAAATCCTTAGAATGACTGCAATCTAATTTGAGATATTATTAGTGACACAGACTTCAGAGGACACCCATCTGCTTTCTCACCAACAGCCTGCTCGGGCAGTGTGAGGTGAGAAAGGTGCAGAGCAGCACTGCTACGTGGAGCAGCATGCACCCCTCTCCCCAGGCCTGGCAGCTTCCACTTCTGCCATGGCATTTCAATGCAGCAGGAACAGAGGAGCTGCACTGTAATATCCCATAAATGAACCTCCAGCTTCATTTCAAAGCAAAGTATCAGCAGCAGTTCATTAAACTGTATAGTTTGCAGAGACTGGACTACAGTTAAAGTAAATAAAACAACCCCAAACACACATAACAATTGCACAGTCGACTTCATAGAATCTAGCAAGATCATACAGTTCTGCAACATTACTACCTCATGCAATTAATTCAGGGTATACTGATTTAAAGTTTGTTTCTTCTTTCCAGATTGGTAAGAAAGTTTTTAGATTATGTGAACCCTGTTCTGCACGGGGGTGAGGGGGTTTTGGTACTTTTGTTTGTTTGGGGTTTTTTTTTCTGTTTGGATTTGGTTGGAGGTTTTTTGGAGGGGGAAGTGTTTGGGGTTTGGTTTGGGGTTTTTTTGGGGGGAGGTAGTGTTTCGGTTTTTTAAAAACCTTTCACTTCAATATGCTCAAAAAACAATTCCCTTTTCCCTTCCCTCTAGTTATATCAAATGCACTTTAAAACTTTGCAGGACTGCCCACATCATAAGCCTTTTCTTATTTCTCCTTGATTTCTGTGAAGTATGGGAAGCAATTGTCATATTACATTTGACTGGACAGGTGAATTCTTACACATATGTAAGCAAACTAGAACAAACAGTTGGGCATCTGTAAAAATTACAAGTTTAAGAGAATGTATCATGTTTCCTCTGTTTTTTCAAATTCAACACAAGATACTTTTTACCTGTAACATTAACTAGATTACTTGAAAAATCCAGACACCATCAATCAGGTTTTGCACCATTAACAAAAGAACTAAAACAATACCCACAAACAAACAAACACCAAAACCAAACCACACCACCAACATCTAGCAGTGTATTTTCTTGATTAAGAAGCTTCAGTACAGATGTGACAAAGAAGTTGTAGGCATTTTTAAATGGTAGATTATTTCAAAGGACCTCCATGTATGGTGGAAAAAAAATCTGAATCACCTGCCTCTAGTTACTGTACTGAAACTGCAACTTTATAAGGAGTGCTTACCTTCCCCTTACGCCAAATAAAAATGAAATAAATATTCTTCAGTGACTGGCTGAATGTTATATGAAAAATACTGGTAATATCTAGAGTAACTTTAAAGTAGTATTACTACTGCATACACTATTAAAAAACCTTTAGTAATTGGATTCTATTTCAAAACATTTTCATTCAGAATCCAGGCAGTTTTGTTTGGGGTTTTTTGCCTCTGGTTCTACAGCAAGGTAGTGAATTAGAATTAAATCTGTCCATATCAAGAACTGAATAGCATCCTGTGATTTATTTAATCCTGTATATTTAAAAAAAACAAAACAGGTAACAACCTCCCCCCCCCATACTTTTTAAAATCCTATTCATGATCAAGTATTTTGAAATAGCCAAGATGCTCAGTCTTTTTAAAGTAGGAAAACAAACTAGCTTTATATTTATTGACAACTTAGTTTATCTTGGCATATCTCCCCCTTCCTGTATGTGATATTTACCTTTTTGTGCAATTCATTAAACAAAACCCCTCAAAGCATAAGACTCTAAAGAGAACAAACTAAAGTACTCAAAGTGTTTAAAAAAGCAATTATATACTCAAGCCATGCTTTGTATGCTTACTAACTCCAGAAAACTCTGTAGTAAACAGCAGCATTTCTAATAGTTCATCCTCAGTAAGACTGGGGGTGGGGAGAAAAGATCAACCGGAGCCTTTTTGTTTTCCCCTTATACTAAATTATATAATCATCTTGTATGTAAGGATAAGTAAACAACAAACCTGATCACTCCATGCACAGTACAGGTTACATATAAAACTCCAGTTGTGATTGATCACGCAGTCCAAAATCCTGAACTGGGCCATGTCTTGCTGTAGCGCAGAGTGCTGCTGTGCTCTGACTCAGCTTTTGTCCGGGTGATCCTCGAGGATATGAGAGCTATGCAGTAATGACATTCAGGAACAAGGACTTTCCTTCCTGTTCAGTCTCCCTTCCCTCTCCAACTATGTATCAAGTCGACAAGATAAATTGACAGAACTGCGTAACATTCTTCAAAATAATACTTCCGAAGCTGACAAATTATGCATTCTTGGGAATGTATGGGAAGTAAGAACATCCTAAGAAACCACACCAAAGCAAACAGAAAGGCACTCTCAAACTGCACTTCTTTTCCCTACTCCTTTACTTCTGCTCCTGCTGAAATCACTCTAAATATAAACAATTTAGTGTCATAATTCATATCATATGAATCTTAAAACTTGCGTAGGCGCAGTTGTGATGATGGCTCCCCATATTGTACATGAGATTCAAAAGCTCAGGATGCCTCTTTTAAAACAGCACAATGCAAGCAACTTTTCAAAGTTGGGAGAACGTCGCAGTGTTCATAAAAATTATATAGGTTTATCTATTTTGTACTCTTAAACAGCAGACTTCTCTTTAAACCTGTAAAAGTACTGTTAGCATTGCACAGGAATGCTGGCTGCCTTCTGTAATGAAGAATGACAATCCTATAGGTGAGGGCTGCAACATGAGAGGAATCCTGAGAAACTGAATAAACACTGGAAAAAGTTCCTTCCTTCCTTTATGTATTCATTTTCTGCAATCTGGAAACAACAATCCTATTTTAGCATGAACCTCACTTACTGTATCTTGACTACCTACTTAATATTCCCATTCCAAAGTGAGATTCAGAAACACAGGAAACGTGTTTCTGCAGAAACATACACATTTTATCTGGTGACTACACGAACTATTAGATTAGTCACAGAACCAACTTCAACTAACCTGCAGTTTAAATGACACAATTATCTAACAACATCCATGAGATGCAAGAGACAGAAAATTGTCTTGGGAAAAGATGGAGGAACGGCTACGGGAACAAGTGGCCAATTCACCCTTTGGTTCAGAAATGGCCAAATGACTGAAAAGGACTTCAAATGTCAAAGAAAATGCGTGCTATAAAAGCAGTCTGGAAATAAAACAAACTTGTACATGAGAGTCAAACAAATGGTGTGGCCAAAAAGCAGCTCTATGTTTGAGACAGTTATACAAATAAGGCCTCATTTGTTTTAACCAAATCAAATAAAAAAATCTTGTTCCAATTTCTCATCCAAAGGACTTTGGAAATTAATACCAGAGTCCAAGCCAACCTCTTCCTTCCTTGCCAATGTGAATAGTCTGAAAACTTCCAAGACCCTGTTGTGTACAAAAAAAAAAAAAAAAATCTATTCTGGTTCATTTTAAGATATATATGGCAGGAGATTCTCTATTATCTTTACAACACCTAATTGTGCAAAAGGGAGAACAGCAGCAGCAGTGCAACACGGCACAAAATTAATGTGTTCTCAGGTCTAAAAAAATATAGAACGAGAACATCTCAAACAAGTTAGATGGTCTGTACTGAAGCAGGCTGTGCTGACATGACTTGTGGCTAGAAGAAATGTCCTGCTTAGCAACTATTACTAGGTGGAACAGATACACTTCCTCACAAGAGACACTGTAACTATCCAAGCTTAAGAAATCTTGGAGAGGATGTCTGGGAAGGTTTTACGGAGCAGGGGGTGACTGCAGAGATGCCAGAGCAGACTGAGGCAGTGAAGTCTCCAGGACAGCAATGCTGGAAGGAGGAAGGACCCGGCACCCTGCAGGACTGGCAGCAGGGATGCTGGCAGAGCGTGTGGGGCAGCCTACACATGGCTGGAAAAGCAGCCAGCTGCACATTTGTTGGACGGTGGAAAAATGCTGTCATCAACTAAATAAGGCAGAGGGAAGAGGGAAAGTAGATCTGGAAAATTAAGAGAAGACTGCTGTTCTATACTAAAATCAACATCAACCAAGTTCTTCCTACATAGTATTTTAGTACAATTCTGCAGTGACTGGGTTTATTACTATCAATTATCTACTTTTAGATTCATGAAATATTACTCCATATTTATTTCCTATGAAGCACTCAAACACCTAATAAAGTATTCAACATATTATATTAGAAATCTCCTACCGTACAATCTATTATTATTATTAAAAAACAGCAGTTATGACTCTGAATCAAATTTGTGTAACTCTTTCCATAAAGTCAGTAGCCATTATTTACCTGTTATTTTCCATTCATTTTCAAATCTGTTTCAAGGAAATCCTAAACCCATTTTTTTAATCTCCTACAATCTGGACAGTGCTTATACACCACTGCAGTTTATGCAAAAGTGTCTAAATACTGCAGATAAAAACATGAATAGCACAGTAGGAGAACGTTTTCGGAAACAGTCAATCTTGGCCTGTCAGCTGCTGCCAAAGGTTAGTATCGAAACGCTTGTAAATTCCAGTAGGCACAAGAATGAGCTGAGGACCTAAGTCTTTGCAAGCTTGAGTCTTTACTGAAGCGCCTCAGGTAAAATGAGTTCACAAACTGCTGTGAGAGCAGCACCTTCATCAGTAAATTGCAGTTATTGCTTAAAATGGACTGTCTCAGTTTTTCTCCAAGTCAGCTTTTATACTTGCAAATTTGAATCTGCTGTTACTGAAAACTGTTCCTGATCATCATCAGCCAGCTTGACAATTGTCCTCATTTACAAGAGACAAATCTCCTTCCTGGCATGATGTTAAATCTAATTCCATTAGTTCAGCACTCCTCTGTTCTAACCTTATTTTCTTTACTGTTAAAATGTTTTTTGGGAGACTGTTTTTATTCCTCCTAAGCATGGTTACTATGTATGAAACCTCCTTAAAGCAGGCATAAAATGAAGAGAGGGCTTCCCTTTTTGCCTTCAACATTCAATTTATCAATGCCTTCCTTCAAAAAGTTTAATGCAGACGTGAAACTGAAATACTTATGTAAACATTAAATTTTTAAAAGTTTTGCTCAAAATACAAAAGCAAAGCTCCCATACTGAATTTCCAATTTGGAGGTCAACAGAACATTTAAAGATGCACCCATGGCATAACTAGAGAATGACAGATGACATACATCAACATTAGCAAGCACCAAAGGACTCACTGTCTAGAGACAATTTGAGTCCAGCACAATTTCCCAGAGAGCTCCTTATCATACACTGGGCTCTGACTGAAAAATAGATGATGCTGATATCCAGGTTTTTAAGTTCTACTGCTGGTCAGCTTTCTGTCTCTTTAAATAATGAGGGACCACTTAGAATTCCAAGAACACAATGAAGATGAACCTCAATTATGCAATTTATTAAAAATCAAGAGCCTATCCAATGTCCTCTCACATCTGTTGCCAAGTCCAGTGTTTTCTCCTGTTGTTAAAAACCAGGTTTAAGATCTCAATATTTTGAGGTAACTAAGCTAAAAACAGCTCAGAAACAACTTCCTCAACTCTTTCAGAACTCTCCATCTTTGTATGCAGATTCTAGAAGGTTAAAAAGGAACAGCAGGAAAGAGGTACGATTTCCCTAAAATTGTGCCACTCAAGTATCTAGACTTTTCTCTAAAAACTGCAGAGCTTTCTGAAACAGAACAGCTCATGCTCACAGAAAGGAAGGGCTTCCATTTCCCTAAAACTCTGGATACTTTTTCTACATGAGTAAATACACAAACCATACACAAGGGTCAGCACACCAGCAGCACACAGTGAAGCATGTACCAGAAAGATGCTGTTCAGAACTTGCAACAATTATTTGAAAGGGTAAATCTTTTAACAACATGTAGGCTGACAATGATGATGGTGAAGCTCTGCTGGAAATCTGGGGGGTTTTTAGCAAATGAAATTGAGAAGTGCATAAGAACAAAAAAGGAAAAACATGTCTGAAAAAAAGGTGTTTTCATTGCTCAGGTCACAAAGACTGACAAGGAAAAAAGTCCCTACAAACCAAGGGAACGGCAGGAAGAGGCTGAAATATGATTCCATTCTGAATTCTTTCCTATCATTGAAATTGTTACAAAAACCTATGAATATGATGAAAAAAAAAAGGAAGAAACAGTAAATAGAAAAACCAGCTCTCTCCACAGTGGGGAAAAAAAAAAAAGCCTGGAGTGTTTCCTTCCCTCTGTAACAACTCCTTCTTAAGATGCAACACGGTTCATAGAATTAGAAACACAAGAGATCCTTAGGGGTAAAAAATGCAGGGTACAACAGGTGGCACAATACCATTTCAGGCTGTTTAACACATGCATACCAGTCTGCTACAGTTCTACTGGTATTTTAGTCCAAAAACCAAGAAACTAAGGGAGTACAAGACACATCGCTTTTCCTTCGGAAACTAAGGGCAAAAGAAAATAACAGATTAGCGTAACTGTCATTCTCCTTCTGCATAAATGCAACTTGTACTTCATCAATGCATAAGCTCCTTAGATGAATTCAATGACGTATTTTGCGATGCGTTTTGTAAACACAACATTCCACTACCCCACAAACAAATTCACAATATATAAATCACATAAAGAGAGTTGTTGTAGTAATTGTTTTAAAAACACATGCAGTGAGATACTCATCACTTTGGCTGCCTAATTCAAAAATTCTCCTGCATCCACTCAAGACAACTTCACCATCACGTTTGGTTCCAAGAAAGACATGCGATAGCAGGATTGATCTGTCAAGTGTCAGTTTGAGTCACAACATAGAAAAGTCCTTTTCTCTTGGCAATCAGTTCAGTTCACCTGAACTTAAGCTCAAGTAGCACCCACTTCCTTGGATTTTAGCTGTAGTTATTTTCAGTAGACTAGTTCTGTTTTCCTTTCTTTAACCAACTTCTAGCATTTCCTTTTCTTTATCTGACATATTCAGCCACAGATCTCTCTGTTTCAGCAAACAATCGACATCCAAACAAAAACTGACTTTTTACTAGCTTTAGCTGTAGGAAAGTATCACTTTGCATGTTATCCCATAAAAATGAATATTTTGGATATAAAAGAGGATCTGATTCCTCAAACTGCACTCTAGTAAAGCAGCTGGCAATCTTCAGAAGCTGGAAGCAAGCTTCTAACACTGTTCTAAGAAACACACAGCCCAGTTTATTGGGGACGAAGTAAGAAATAAAAGCCATACACACTCTTATGCAAAGTATGCGTCTGTCACACCATTAAGCACTTGCTAACACTTACAGTGTTAACGAGATCAAACCCCTGAGAACAAGTTTACTCAAGTTATCATCACTGCTACCTACAAGCTCAATGTCTCCCAAGAGCAGATCACTTGCTTTCCACCTGCAAGTTCCAGGATGGCAAATGTACTGCTCCTATGGAAATTCCTGTTTGTCTAACCCAGTTTCCATACAACATACCAGTACTGTTTCACTTGCTCTCACTATCTTTAGTTTTTTATGTCAGCAGAGGACGAAAACAGCAAAATCTAGCAAAAATTTTACAAAAGTCTATTTGTTAAATGCATTTTAAATCACACTAGTACTATTCACCTGGTTATTTTACATCATCGCCAGTCTAAGACAAAATGCAATGTGATTTAATTTGAAATTTCTCTACATGGTAATTTTTCATGTCTGAGCAAAACATGGGAAAAAAATACTGCAATGCTTATTCCTGCTATAATGTACCACCCACCACCACTTATTCATCCTCATGAAAACAACTGTAAGATACATTACTAATTGTTTCTAGGTTACATCTGAATCTCTCGAAGACACTGTACACACCAGCAATGATGCAGCCATGATCAGGTTAGAAAGTAGGCAGGTTTTCTTTTCTTTTTTTGGTTTTGTTTTTTTTTTTTTAACCACCAGGAATGATGGTAAAAGCATGTAAATTAAATCATATCAAATGTAATGGCTTTGGTATCAACAGCACATACATTTGCTTTTACAGAAGACTTTTCACCCACAATATTAGTGATCCTATCTGAACACACAAGGGTTCACAACTGGCTTGAGCACTACCACAGGAAGAATTCTAACAGGGACTTCCTGTTGTCTTCCCATTCTTCACTACACTGCAGTGCCACGCGATCAGCTCTGCTATTTTCTGATCCTAGCACAAAGCCAGAGCTGGGTTACTTACCTGCTTAAGACTGGGCTTCAGAATCCTAAAATTTCCACTGTAATAATATAGAATCCTTACATACATTAATGCCTATAGAAACACATAGGAAAATACAGTGCTGCTAGCTCTGGTGATCATAGAGAAAATCCTTTCCATTTACTGGGACATTTATGTAGACAGCAAATCTATTATAATACAGTTAAGTCTTCTCAATAATCTAGCAAACTCTAAATACAAGGGTAGGATAAAGCTAATCAGCAATTGTGACCACACTGAAGCACCTTCACTTACAGCTCAGTACCCTGTTATTGAGACCAGGGGGTGTTCAGAAGGCTGAACTGTTTGTGTACAGAGAACTGCCTTGCTGAAAGACAATCCCAGAAAGCAACAGCCATGCCACTCCAGACACAGTGCCAGTCTGATGAGAACACAGACATATTCCTGCTTTCTCTGTATTCAGACTCTAAAAAGAGAACCAGAATTAAAAATTATTACTGTTGGTAAACACAAGAACTATTAAGACCTTTTCAATAAAACCCTCCTACTTCCATTAGAACGGTAGGTTGTCAGTACTTCAATACATGGTCCATTTCAAAGCACAACTCTGATATATAAAGAATAACAGCAGAACTGTCCTTCAACACCAAGTACAAATTTTGAAGTTAACACAGCCTCACCTAACCTATCAGAACAGCTGAGTTCTTCCTGAAGCCAGCTAAAATGAGAAAAAAATCTTCAGTAAAATAAAATGACTAGAGCATGTGTGAAGCAACTCGAATTTAGCAAAATAATCACTTTTGCTTCCCTGGCTTTCTTTTTCCCTCAGCTGCAAGGCAGTCCACCAGTGGAACAAGAAAGAGACTGTACCAAGCTCTCAAGTCAGAAAGGTAAGCTTCAACTTCAGAAAGCAGAAGTCTAATCTCAACTACAATAAAATATTTCCTAACATTTCTTTCACTTAACTAGTTCATTGACTGAACTGAAAACCAAAAAACAAAGCCAGAAAGTTAGTTTTGGCATGCTGGAAAACATATTACATAGTATTATTAATCTTATTTTTCATAGAACATCTTTATTTTGCTATTCTTAACATACAGGGTTTTTTCCATGAATAACAAAAATATGTTTTTGTTAAATGATAATTTACGCGTACAGATTGGCAATCTCTATCATTTTAAACTTTACCATCTGCACTATCAGAGTCAAAAAGTTTCAAACTCAGCAATAGATCTTCAAGGTGTTAAGACTTCAGAATGACCATGTGATTTTCTTTTAGAACTGCTCTCCCAAAATTCAAGCTATGATCAGTCATTGCACACATGTCCTAAAAATCCTAGAAAAAAAAACTTGTAAATGAACATTACATTCCTTAATACCTCTCTATAGCTTTCCCATAGCAGCAAGAGCCCTAAGCTCCAAGAGCAAACTTGTTTAAGGCTGCTACACTCCAGCTGGAGAGGCCCGTGTACGCTGAACACCCTCCTCGGCCACTTCACCTTCACACCAAGAGAGATCTCCAAGTACTCTTCACAGGAGCCTTTCCAAATGCCTTTCTTCTGTTCCCACCTGTGGTCTCAAATGTAAAGCTTGAGCAGAACTCCGAATTACTCAGTGCACTCTGAAGTCCTTTGTTAGCACATTTTTTCCTGAGGATGCATGGGCAGGGGACACAGACTCTAAGATATTGGATTACCAATGAGCAATGTTCTTCACACCTGCACTTATACTTTCCTTTTGTAGGAGGATAAAGGAAATATATTAGCTAACATATGCTACAAATAAAGCTACTCCGAGTTAGGTTTTCAAATCTGTCAGGCAATTTGCTGTATTGATTACAGGCAACATAATGCAGTACAAAGAAGTCCTGTCACACTCAAGCTACAGAACCCAGCAGAGAAACAAGTATCACCACTTGTCACTCTCAAGAGAAGAAGAGTTAAATAAAAACAGCTTGTTAGCTAATACAGCTTGGTGACTTATGCCTAGCTTTCTCTTCTGACTGTCCCCAAATTTTGTCAACTTGCATGGTGCCAGAAGCTTGTCTAGAACTTTGATGAAGCTTTCATTCCTTTGAATGAAGATGAGGTACCTCAAACAAACAACAAAATCAAATACCCCTGTACATCAAGTTTACAAATAAAATTTTAGTTTAGACCCTATAGCCTTGCTTCCATATGCTGTGTTTTCAGAGGCTTAAACTCTAGTCTTTTTAAAAAAACCTAAAAGATTAATCTCTATAATATCTAATAATCTCTCAAAGCAATTTATGTAACTGGAAGAGATTCAAAAATTCAGATTTTCCTTCCATTTTTCCGTAATTTTTTCTATTAGGCACAAGCCCAGTTTTGCCTGAACAGTGTTATCAGATCAGTCACGTGACACAAGCTGAAAGTAACTTTCATGACTTCCAGTATTTTTTGTTTTATAAAATATGTGGACTTGATCAAAGCTCTTCCCCACCACTGTGCAAATTTCCATCTCTTCTCTAAAGTCTTCATTCATCCAAAGGTAGATCAACTTGGAAGAAAGTACCCTTTAAAAGAAGTTAACAAATTTTCCAGGGAGCTTTGGAATTCTAAGAAGGCTTAAGGTTTATTTTAGAAACAAACATATCAAGTTGCTACATGAGTAGTAGAACTCACTTCAGTCTCATACATCTTGTAACTCCCCCTCATCTTCTTTCGTCCTGTCAGATCCCCTGTAAAGGAAAGAATGTTTTTTTGGCAGTCACGCATGTGCTGACTGGCCACAACAGCTCCCCCATCTCACCTTCAGTGCAAGGCATTAACCAGGGCTTCTCTTCCATCTACCTACTGAGTGGCTCTGAATTTCCAGGCACTTCATTATCTCTGAGACCTTCTTCCTGCCTTGAAATTTAACCAAAATTGGCTAGGGACCTCAAGAGCAACTGTAGAGCAACTAACAGATGGGCAGACTGACGCCATGAACAAAAGAAATCAGATTCAATAATTTCTACTTCTTCACTCCATTACACCACTTGCTTCTGACACCATCTTTTGCCTGAAGAAAATAAGCCTTGCATTTTCACCCGTACTGCCTTCTGCTACTTCAGCATGCAATTATCCTACAGAAATGCAGATATTGTGATCTTTTCATCAAAAGTCAAAGAAGAAACTTGCAGAACCGTAAGCTAGTGCTTTTAATACATTTCAATCCTATAATGCCTATATACATTCTTCAGGAAAAAGATATCATAACTGAAAATTATGAAGTCAACCACATTCTTGGCAAAAAATTATATGAGTACAGGAAGAACAATAAACTTTTTTTCTGATCAACATTCATTTTCCAACAGATTAAACTGTACTTTCCCTATTTTCTGTATGTCTGTAGAGCTAAAGATCATGTTTTTCTAGGGAGCAAGAGCTCAAATTCACAAAATATAGGCAAAAGCAAAGATAGTGTTGCACGTCTCTTTATGGTGTATAGCTCCAGGTCTAAGCATCTACTAAGGAAATTCAAAACAGTGAAGTACAGACCAGGCAGATACTAAAAGCAGCATTATGCTGAAGAAAGAAGCACATCCAAAACTCCACTTATTTTTACAGCTCAGACAACAGAATATTTGCAGATGAAATGTGGAAAGCACTATGTAAAATGACTGCAATGCATGTCTAAATGATCAAAGGTGCAGAGAAGCCAGGTGTCTGAATTTGTCTTCATGTAACAGGCAAATTACCTGTGGCATGAAAGAGACTTGACATGATCCTTAGTAATTCCTTCATACAATGGAATTTAAAACCTTTTATTTCTTAACCACAGGATAAAAGGAACTTTTATGACAAAAACAAACAGTACGCAAAACACTACTGTAGCACTGGCAAAGACCTGTTTTTTGTCAACTAGAAGCACTGCCCCACTACATTTACAGAAGAAGTCAATGGCTTCACCCTCTGGCCTCAACACTTCAATTACACTGTGAACCTAGGGTAATTTTTAGAGCTTACCACTAAAGGGAAATACACTGATTGCAAAAAACCACAGACTCAACACATGTAGCTCCGCAGGGATGGTATCTAAGTAGATCTTAGTAATGATGTGTCGCTTAGAATTATGGTCTTAAACCTCACTGTGCTGGTGGCACAATTCATCATTCCAAAACTCTTAGAAAAATAGTCAGGGCAATCTCTGAAAGGTTAAGACAAAGAGATTGTTTGCTCCTCTAAATGCAGGAAGCATCTTAAAAAAACAGAAGTTAGCTCATATTAGCACATTACCATTCATCAGCACAAAAAATCCAACTAATAATAAGTAAGTTTCACTTTCTAAATGATCTCCGAAGCCTACATGACATTTCTAGAAGTGATGGGCTTGGCCATCCTAATAGCTAACTGCTTGCCCCTTCAGTGAACCACTTCAGCAAGAGACTGCTAAGAATGCCAACAGAAGTGCAGCCAGGCCTCAGAGGAGATGGGAGAAAAACTTTCTATGAACTAGAAGGAACTGGTTGCTGAGAAGTACCATCTTTGCTCAATTCATAACAGAAAATGAATAAATAAAAGGACTCATCTGAAGCTAATTCTAGAAGCAAGGGCTTACTCTGATTTAGTCAGCAGGGAGTAGAGATATAGTCCCTTAACTTCTAACTCAATCAAGTAATTTTGTTTTCCTTTCAGCTTTCTATATAGGAGAAAGCTGTGCAAAATCTCATTTTTTGAGTTTACAAATATTTTGGGGTGTTTACTGTTAATGAAAGGGTATAAGCAGAGTCACACCAAAACACTGGCCAGTAGGGTTCCATGCCACCAAGTTGAAAGCTGTTCACAAGCCTACCTCCAACCCTGCACATACAACAGTCACATAACTAATGTTATTT
Source organism: Callaeas wilsoni (assembly GCA_013398955.1). Lineage (NCBI taxonomy): Eukaryota > Metazoa > Chordata > Aves > Passeriformes > Callaeidae > Callaeas > Callaeas wilsoni. The sequence goes on along the minus strand of VWPU01016745.1, from coordinate 18,184 downwards.
GGAAATCAGTAATAACATCCACTGATCTCACTAATAAAGGCCAAGCAAGGTATCTGTGGTACAATGGCCTAAATCATAACTCCACCATTTCCTTCAGATTTATCACTCTTAGAAGCACACTGATCTGAGATCCATCTTTTCTACTCCTTATTCCCAAGATCTTGACAGAAAGAATTATTTACACTAAGAAGTTAAAGCACAATGAAAAAAAAAAAAAAAAGAAAAGGGGTTTCCAAGAACTAAGTTTAAAACGCCATCTCTGGAATTCCCCAACGTAAGGATAAAGTAAGAAAGAAAACTCTAGAAAGCAAATTTGTATCTTCATTTTTCCTGAATATTGAACCTGAAAAAAGTTGTTAATACAGCAAATACATAGACAAAAGAGTCCTAAGAAAGTCAACCTGATTTCCATTTTCTCAACCGAAATTTCATCCTCCAAACTTAGGCAATAAAGAGGAACTGTAAATTTGACCTAATCATCACCCTAGTAAAAACTCATGCTGGATGCTGAAAAGCCACATCCTCTGCGGTCATCTCACTGATGTTCTTGAGACAGGCTTAAAACCAAGATCCATCATCTGTTTGGTTTTTTTCTTATCTCTAAAACACCTTTATCTCTAAAAGAGACTAGTCCAAAATTGTACTATTTCGCTGAGCTTTACTTTATACTGCAAGTACAATCTTCATGAGGTATTATACAGGTGGGACTCAGGAAAAAAAGCAAAAAAAGCCCCACACCAGTGTTTTGCATTGAATCTAGTTCCAATTTTCTTAAAGAAGTCTACAGGCACAGACGAGTGTCCTTTTCTTCATATAACTATATTAAGAAACTCCTCATTTTTATTAGAAAGGACATGCCAGTAAGACTTTTTACAATGCAGCAGGACAGCAGGTTTTTTTGAGAAAAAGCAACAGACACACAGATCTAATCGCTGACACTGTAGACTGCTGATTAAAAGGCTGCTGAGGTCTTTGCACAGTGAAGTCCCAGAAGCCTCCAAAGAGGAAGGTTCCAGGACCTCCCCACAAGCTGTTCCAATGTTTAACCATTCTAAACAGTTATTTTTTTCTCCTTTCATTCACCTGGGGTTTTCCTTACTGCACCCGTTTTCTCATCCCTTCACTTCCAAGAGGCTGAAGGCCCATCCAGCTGCCTCCTCAGCCCTCCGTGCCTCAGGCTGAGCAAGGCCGCTGTCTGTGGCCTCCTATCCAGGCAGGCACTCCAGGCCCGGAACGCCTTCCCTCTCTCCAGTTTGTCACGTCCTGCAGCGAGCGCCAAACACGGGGCATGGTCTTCTGGGAGGAACACAACAGCAAAGAGAGGGGGAACGACACCAACACGTTCAGAGATTAGGGAGTACAAATGTTTACAAACGTTGTGAACAGTATGACCAACCAGATATGTGACACAAGCACAGCAACAACAATTACACCAGCTGCACTACTCACAGTGATATTCATTTCTTTCCCCCCACTGAATTGTCTGAACAATGACCTCCAGAGCTGCAAAATCAGCATGTAATTCCCTGGCCTTTCTTAAGTCTTCTACTCATTAAAGGAGGAAGTCTTGCCACACAGTAAATAACGGGAAGAAACTCCAGCAATGGAGGAAGTAACAGTTCAGTAGGAAGAGGACACGATGAGAAGGGATGAGAGAGCATTAAGTGGTTCTCATTTTTAAGATGCATGGCAGGTATGACTGACAACATACAAAGGCACACTAAGACTTCACTGAACATGAATAATCCATCGCACGTTAAAAACTCAACGCTATATTGAATACTAAGCACACAGTACATTAACGAGTAACAGACACTCTGTCTAAAAAAAGTTGGACACAATAAAGGGTCAAGAATTTTTTATTTTTTCTTAACTGTAAAGTTCAGGGCTACAATGCAAAACTAATTAGAAAGGTAAAAAATTCCCACTCTGAAGACTCCTAGTAAATATGGAATAAATGTACTAGCACTTAAAATCTCAAAGAAACTTTCAATAACTAAGACTGATACAAAAAAAACCTGAGCCAGAAATTCAAGTGCACAAACCCAGGATACGGTACATAAACCCACCCGAGCCAGTATATTCCAACAGAGCGGAAAAGTGTTCATCCACCAACACATTTTCTGTATGTAAAAAGAACACACCACACAAAATGTCATCGACAAGTTCGAGACAGTCTGTGAGAGCTACATTCAAAGTCTGAAATTAATGTGCCAGTGAAACTTAATGAAATTACCATTTCAAGAAAAACATACCATTTTAACAAGCAAGTCCTAAATCCATCATAACATATCAGGTATCAGACTTCTGTCAGTACTCAGGGGAGTACTAATATTATAGCCAAAAAATCCTACAAAATAAGTTATAGAAAACTACAGCATTTAAAAAGAAATTAAAGAAAAACAAGCATAGCTGAATGTGTGGAATAGAGGGAAAAGCAACACACTAGCAGAAACCAAGAAATAAGCAGGAGGTTCATCAGTGGAAAATTACAGGTTGACTATTGACTATATAACAAAGTCATGTGAATTAAATTCAGAGTTGCTTATATTTCAGGAGAAAGTCTGCCTCGTGACACCACAATCTTCTTTCAGCCAGCAGCAGGTCTTGATCCTTAACAAAAATTTCACCTAGCATCATATTAAGCTCACAGTATATCTTAGGAATGCATTTTACCAGTCTTGTCCCAAGTGTGAGTACACACACTGTGACCCATCAATCACAAACTACTACACACACGCCAAGCTCCTCATTACATAAGAGACAGTAATCAGCCTGTGCAAAAACATTTGGTCCTAGGGAAGTGGCTCTCTTCCAGAGGCTTTTGCTTTCATTTTTACTATGTCTGTAAAAGGACAATGTATTTCTTAACCTTGTCTTTCAAGTGAGAAATTATTTTTTTTAAAATCACCATTCAGCAACTTCAGGTCAGATGGCAGAAGTTCCGTGACCCGGATGTGTCTGCACGAAACACCACGTGTCAAATCTGCACTCCACTAAAATGCAGCAAGACATGAAGACAGCCCAACCTACCAAAATACTTTCAATCAGATTTCAAAAATGAAATTGATATCAAACTAAAGCCTACTTGACTGCAGGAATGCAAGCTGTTGTTTCAGTTCTATTTAACAGTCCTTTTCCAAACCTCTTCACCACTTTTTTTATCAAATTTATATCCTGGCTTTCAAATTATGTCATATGATGAAAGAGAAAAATCCTCTAATGAAACTTCCTCTTCTCTGCATTTAATTCCCCTGTACAAGTTCCTGGCTAACAGCCTGTAAGGGCTTTACCTTGTACAAGACCAATTCAGAAGGTATTCACAAAAACATATGCAATAAAATATATATATTACTTTTTTAAAGTTTTATCAACATCACAGCAGAACACAAGCAACCCAGTAGGTTTCCAGAATGTGCTAACAGTTACTTTCTGACACAGGTGACTGAGATTCCAAAAAGGAACAGGCAATCTACTAAGCCTCATTTTTACAGAAAAGCAAGAATTCTTGGGAGCATGAAGTTTAGGGGCCACCTTGGCTACAGTGACTGTGAACAACAAGGTTCAGGATCCTGAGAGCAGAGAGCAAAGCCATGTAACAGCCTCACAGCCCTGGACTTCCGCAGAACAGGACTGTTCAGTGATCAGCTTGGAAGAATTTCAAAGGAGGCTGTCCTGGAGAGAAGAGAGGCTGTCCACGAGTGCTGGTTGATTTTCATGGATCTCCTCCTACAAGCTCAAGAATTGTCCTTACCCGTGGGCAAAGAATCAAGCAAAGGTGGTAGGAGGCCTGCATGGACAAACAAGAAGATTCTGACTGAGTTCAAATGTAAAAAGGGAGTGTACAAGGATCACAAGCATGACCCAGGTGATTCAGAAGAAACAAAGACACTGTCTGAGCATGCAGTGATAGCAGCTAGGAAAGCCAAAGCCAATGGGAAAGCCAAAACCCACCTGGATTTTCATCTAGTACAGGACAGGAAGGGCAAAACATACAAAGGACGAGAAGGTGGATTTATCAAGAATAAAATGTATTTAATCAGCCTGATGGCTGCTTGTAAAGAGTTGACTGGCTTGGTGGATGAGAGAAGAGCAGCAGGTATTTTTTTACCTTCACATCAGGAGGGTTTTTGACGCTGTCTCCCATTACGTTCTCATGGACAAACTAATGACGTATGGGTCAGATAAAAATGAACAGTGAACTGAACTGGAAATTGAAGGGGCTATGAACAACAGGAAGAGGTCCAGCTGGAGGCCAAGTATGAAATTAGAACATATCCAGAAACAAACTGAAGGAGAGGAAAACCCATTTAAACATCACCACCACCCCCCTAAATTTTACTGTAAGTGTGATCAAACACTGAAACACGTTGCCAGAAAAGCTGCTGACTCTCCATACTTGTGGTTAAAACCAGCCCGGACACCATCCTGGGCAGCCTGCTTCAGTTTACTGAACTAAATGATCTTCAGAAGTGCCTTCCAACCTCAATGATTCACTGATACTGTGAAAACTGGTTTTAAATCTGTGCCATATTTTCAGTAGTGAGAAAGCATTTTACAGCAGCTGCACAAATTGGAGCTGCAGGCAAATCAAGTTCAGACTATTTTTGGCGAAGTGTTACATTCTAGCTCAAATCCCTAACATTCCCTACCTGCTCAAGTCCAATACAGTCCGGCAATACCTGCTGCTAACATGCACACAGGACTTTGAAAGGAAGTGTAAAAGTGTATCTATTCCTTCTCTGTCATTCTCATTTAATTTACTGAAAAGATGCTATTCATGCAATTCCCCTCATTTTCTAAAACTTCTGGCTTCAGCAACCACTTATACAATTATAATACAAATTGACCTCAATATTGCTCTCAGAGGGCCACAAACTCTCAAGTCATAGATCTAACACCAAAGAGAGATTGCTGCAGGTACAGCAGTGGTTTCCAGGCTCCAGGTAAAATCCTGTGGTAACTACGGAAAACAAAACCACACCAGGAAGACAAAATTCACTTAAAACAGGCAGAGTCTATTAATACTGGAAGGAGACATTAGATGAAGTATAATTATACTTCAGTCTATGACTTGCTGCAGGAAGATGCTCAAGAATTTCTTCTGGCTATGCTTTTTCTTTTTTTTTTTCCGATTAAATCTGCATTTTTTTAAATTCACAGCTTGTGCTACTTTTACAGCAAAGAGTCTTATCTGCCTGGTTTTGGAGACATACCTATAACACTTTCAAGTTGCAAGCATTCAAAAAAGCAGGCCTCATTCTTCACAGATTTCCTTTAAAAAGACAAGTTTTCTCACCCTCTAAACTTGAGTAAGAATAAAGGAGTTCTATAAAAAGATAAACTTTTTGTTCCTGAAACAAATGTATCTACTTCCACTGTGCGTTTAACTTCAAAATACAGTTATTTTTACAGCATTCTTCATATTTTCATGTCGTGACTTCATATATAACAGCATGTCAGGTTTTCTATAGCATATATGGTCTTCCATTATACAAAGAACTGGTATTTGTAGGCTTTTTACTCTAACAATTGAAGAAAATGTTAGTTGCTTGGAATATTTTTGCTTAAACCTGACACTGATCTCTCCAAAAGAAGGTTTGAAGAAAGTATACAATTCAAGTTATTTATTTATATTCTAGCAAGTAATACAAAAAACAGTCAGCATTAAAGAACAGAATAGGCACAACTGACTTTCAAAAGAATTAAAGATTTTTTTTCAAAGGCTCATTTATTAGAACCACTGATCCAAAGCCTGCTGAAGTCCAGAACTATCTCCAGCTAAAAGGACTTATACAGGCTATTTATGAAGTACGAATAAATGTAATTTTCCCCCACTTCACTATTTTAAATCAGACCAAATACTTCTTTTTTTTCCTCGATTATTAAAAAACTTTTCTTAACATAAGCAACACAAGACGTCTTCCAACATATACTTTTTTATCATTTCTGAAATCATCTAACCTAAATTTGCACTTAAGAATAAAAAATAGTCTGGACTTCAATCATTTAAAACAATAAACACAATGGAACTTCTCAGAACTCATTGGAACACAGAGTACAAACCAGTATAATGGAAAAGTAAAGCGTCTACTGCCACTTTGTTACAGCCATTTGTAAATAAGGTAACAGAGAAAAACAGGCTTGTGAAATAATGTGCACATACGCCACAAAAGCCTTATTAAGCAGTAAGAATAAACTGGAAGATCCTTCTCTAGTGAGTCATTCCAAAATGCAACTACTTGTATTTCTTTCCCAAATGAGAAGTGTCTTTGCAATAAAGAAACCAAGTTCCACAAAAAACTGCGCCATGGGACAAAGAATACAGAGAAAGGACAGCCACTGCTCCTCACGCATTGAAAAGGCTAGCAACACTCCGCTGAGGACATATTCTTGTAATCCCAGCTTTCTCGCTTACAAAAGTAGGGAAGACTACAGGCACTTTCCAAGGAATGAAAGCTGAAGATATCCTGGGTCCTAAGCAGGAAAGAGAAATCTGCCAGACTAGATTATCCAAGTGGGGGAAGTCACCACAGTATTAACTGAATTTAAGGTCAAGTCACTCCCACAAATCCTGGTTTTAATCTCACACATAATGCCTTCCCCTTAACTCATTTGGTAGCGTTAATGGTTTGAATTTTAAAAAACCCAGTAGTTTAAAAAAAAAAAAAAAAAAAACCAAACAAACCACCACCCACACAGCAACATACCACCAAAAAACTTACCCAATAACCACAAACAAAAAAAACCCCACGCTAAAACATCATTATTCACTCTTTTGACACTATCCAAAATAAGATGATTGTGGTGTTTGTGCTTCACCTCCCTCACAGCAGACACAGAACCTAAAGCAGAAAAAAACTTCTGATTCCGAACTTCAGATTCCCACTGTGAACTGCAAAGAAGCTTATAGACAACCACTACATCACTTACTGATGTTGCATCATCCAAAGTTTAAGCCACTGAATGTTGGCCATGAAGTGTATAAAGGTTAAAATGCTGAGGGAGGTGCAAGGGAAGAATCTTTTTCCCAAATAAACTCCCACCAGGATAGTGTGAAAAACAGGCATCACTGAATTCTTAACTGAATACTAGATTTTTTTCCTAAGTTTCTACAAGCCCTCGATTTAAATGAAACAAGGAAAAAATGATTCTCTACAGACAAACTTACCAGTGAGGACTGTTTACCCTGAACACGCCTTGCTGAGTAACTGTCTAATATTACCACTGTCTCTACTCACTTGCATTAAAGAATTTAGTTTCTCAGTCATGAATCACTGATTACAAGAACAGAAACCATCTTAGCCACAGATGCCTTTTAACATTTTAGATCTAGCTTTAAAAATAGTTTTTGGGGGTGGAGGTTATTTGTCTGCCAACCCACAAAAGACAGAAACCCCAACTCAACAAAACTATTTTTGTGGCCATCACATTTCACAGTTGTTTAGGTAGAAGTTTACCTTTTTTCCCCTTACCTTCTGGATAACTGATTTTCAGGACTGGTGAAGGGGAGAAGTTTCATTTTGCCAGATGGAGCTGCTCCCTCCAGTCCTTTCCTTATCCCTATATTACTCAGTCCCATGCCTTTGGAGCTATGTAGCTTGTTGTATAGCCTCTGAAAGTGCTATTTCCTTCCCTTAAGCTGCAGAAATGGAGTGAAAGAGGAGTAACTATTCTACAGCAAACAGAAGTCTCAGCAGCATCATTCCCCACAAAAGGAGAAAGGAGTTTTCCACAGGATCTAAGGGATTTACTGGGTTTGCTGCTGCAATAAGACCTGGAATCAAAAATTAAGTCCTGAAATGTAATGCAGTCCACTAAAAAGGTGACACAAAAAACTATTCTACAGGCAAAAAAAAGCACCTGCCTGACTGCAAATTAGTAGAAAAGAAATCAAGTATGACAGCGTATGTAACTTGTGTGTACAATTCCCAATCACCTTGCGTTCTCCTTCAACTGGGAGGGGGGGATAGAGAAGAGATGAAGTGAAAACAAAAGCAGGCAATGGTGCATTTCAACTTAGCTTATTAAAACTGGAGAACATTAGACCCATAGGATGCAACAACTTTAATGAAAGCGAGTAAAACCAAAGACAGAAGTTTGGTATCTTCAAGAAGCAAAAATAGGCCCACTCCTGAATATTCTAAAAACTCCATTTCCTGTTGCTGATCACCAACAGCTGCCTTGTTTCATCAGGCTTGGTACAGAACTTCCTGAAAGCAGAAAGAATACTGATGAGCTGCTATGGAATCAGTACTGCAACATGCAAGATCAGATCCACACCTGTAGATCAGATCAAAGATTCAACTAGCCCAGCTTTACAGTGACCAAATGCAGATAGCTGTGAATAATTAGGAAAGAACACAGAATCAAGCACCACTAGATTATCATCCCAGGTTTAATTCACAAATCTGTAACTCATTCCACTACAAGGGTACTGAGTAACTCTGAAAGTATTGCTCTTTCAAAAATATATCTGGGTTACACACATGCTTTTAGCTTCCAAAATATTAAGGTGCAGAGTAACAAGCTTAATTAATTTTTATTTGCTCCATTTGCTTGTTCTCACCCCACCATGCTCATCTGACACCTCCAAGTTCTTGGTGTAGATATTAAAGAGCTGATCCATAGAAATTCAAGATGGAGACAGAGAAAGCTACATCTCAACATCACCTGTGTGTCTCTAGTCTTCTCCTTCCCGAACTGCCAAGTCCTAGCTTCCTTTGTTGGTTTTGATACAGAAACAACTCCGCACATTCAATTATCATAGTTAGCCTTTCTCCACAACTTTTCCAGCTCTACTGTACTGTTTCTGAGATTTGGAAAAATTAAGAGACAGGACCTAGGCACACCAGCTCCGAGTGCACTATGGATTTATATACGGAGGCATAACAGAGAACATCGTCTGTTCAAAATTATTAGGAAATGGATGACAATTTGCCCTTTTGACTAACACCAAACATTAAGATGCTGTTTAACCCTTGGAGTTACCTACCAGAACATTTAAGATTTTACCCATGAGCTCCTGGTTAATCATTACCTCTCAGTATTTTATATGTGACATAATACTTCGACATTTACGCACATTTTCTATCAACTACTGCTGAAGAAAGACCTTCAGCATTTTTGCACAGACAATTCATTTTCACTAATCTGGATAACTATCAGCAGGCAAAAGTCCTCTACAAAGAAAGATAACAAAAGAAGAGCTTTTACCTCTCCATTGCCATTTAACTCATGAAAACAGCAGAAAGTTACCAGAGCTATTCAGATAGACAGCTGAATTGTAACCTCAGTCACAGTGCAAATGGAGAGAAAATTACTCGAAACCATCTACAGTTTTGAACTCACAAAAAACAACACCCAAAGGGCAGGGGCTATGAAATGTACCTGTACTGGCCAGCATCCATTATACAACGTTTCATAACACTTTCATACAGAAACGAACTCTTTGTTGCACAGACTCAGCTACAAGGACCATTTTGGTTCTGTATGCAGTATTTTTTAAAAGTAGGAATACTACTTCTCATGTTTTAAAAAAATTAAAATGCTTACAAAATAGATTCAAGCAATATGCTTTTAAGATCACCTCCATGATATCAGGATCAGAATACCAACTTGTCAAACTACTTACTGCTACTGAATTACTCAGCATCTGATTCAGATGCACAGATTGCAAGTAATACTGAAGGTTATTCATGTTCACTTGTTTCACTCTTCCAACTTTCATATTATTGCTAATTTGGCAAAATGGGAAACTTTATTACCTCCAGAGCAGCACGCAAGCTATTCTTTCTTCTCTCCTTAAGAAAAGAAAGATTGTATTTAAATCCCACCTCACAAGCAGCTCCAAAGCAACTTCTCCAACATATTTTAAGAAAATAACTAAAGCATACAGAAAATGTGAGACTGTGTTTAGACAGACCCATACAAAAACAGCGTAAGTACAGAGAATGGAGCAGAAGGCCTGTAAAATTGCCATGAAAATTGATTACTCTGGGCAAAGTTTACTTACTCACCTTTTACCATGGTGATTGAGGATAATAAAATTTTAAAATGCATGCAAGAAGGAACAAGTCAGATTTTACAGCCATTGATGAATAAGAAATGTTTGTGGCTATATATGGGAATACTTTTCACTGCAGTCACAAGCTCCCTATTAAAGTTGTATCAAAATTAGAAAGCTGAGAAGAAAAGCACAACAACAATAATAAAGCATGAAGTGCAATGGGACAGCTTATTACATGAAAACTGCAACATTTCTTTTGGACATAACCTTAGCCAGGTCTTTATCTTACAAAAAACAGGTCAGAACCCACAGGTAAGAAGAGTCACCTGCTTGAGGAGCACATACTAGACCTGCTGCTTCTTTTGCTGACCAAAAAGAACAACAACAAAATGTTTCAGTTCTCAATTCTTGCATAAAAAGGAAATTTTGATAGCTTTGCATAGTCCTGCAACCACTGACTGACCTCTAGCACTCTTAAACATTATGGAACTGAGGACATATACATTTAAACATGTCTAAACTACTATGGACTTTGATTAACAAATTGTATTTAAATATCTGTCAAGCTTCTTAGGAAATCAACCACTTCCACATTCTATTACATCAGGACAGACCTTGAACAAGTTATAATGTTGTGTTTTCTTCAAAAATAACTGGAATTGTATTATGGTTTTGAAATCCACATGACTTAACTCCATAAACCAGATTTTGAACAACATCTCTTCATGTGCAGTTTCCCAATATAAAACCTCAACTTAAGTTGTAGACTAAGCTCAGTTTTAGTTTTCAAAACTGAGCAGTTCACATCAATGCTGTGAGCGTATCACTGGGCAGACTGTATTTATCTGCCACAAGCCAAGTGATCTGTAAGGGATTCTTGACAGTTTAAAAATTCTCTTTTAGCTCATCCCACAGACAGAAGAAGACACCTATCCACCTCGAAGTTTTAAATCACATCAGCGTTTGAATTTTAGTCTTTTCTGCCCTTGCACTTAGGCTAAGCAAATTATGCAGATATTTTCAACACTAACATTTAAGGCAATTTAAGAAGCTTTGATTTTTGTAAACTTCTTTTGTTACAGGATTATTCACTCTCTTATGTTTCGAACTTCGTAACACAAAAAGCCCCAAATATTTAGATGAAAAACTAAACTAGAACAAAATACAGTCCTTTAAAGGGTGAGTGGTTTGCAATAAAGTTTTAGTAAGAAATAGTACTCCATCAAAGTGTACAAAGAGATATACATACATACAAATAGGAGGGCACACTGCCATTTCTATTAGGTTAAAAAAAAAAAAAAAACCCCCCAAAACCCCCACCAAAAAACCAAACAAACAACCACAAAAAAAAAAAAAACAAAAAAACCAAACCAACCCCCCAAAAAAACCCACCCCACAGCAAACAAACAAAAACCAAAATCCCCAAACAAGTTCAGGTTTCTCTTTCCAACCTATTGTACCAACTGCAACTGTTACTCAGAAGCATTAAAAATCTCTCTCCTCAATAGAGTGTATACGGTTTTCTATTTGATTTCTTGTCCCTGGCACTTCAAACAGACAAATATAACGCTCAAAATTTAAAAAATGGAAGATTACATTATCCAGACAACTCAGTGATGCCAGTGCAAGATTATTCCCTACAGCATATTTGCTAGTGCTTAATGCAGTCCATACTGTGTGTCCTAACACATTATGCAAATGACACACACATAAAAGAAAATGTCTATCTCAGAGTGCCCCCCTCCACCAACAGACAATCTGTAATTAGCCATGTCCTCTAAGGAGGCACCTCATTCACTCTCACCAAAGCAGCAGCTGCTGGCCAATGGAAATAAAGAAATTTAGAACAAAAGTAAGCCTACTACCTACATTCCCAAAGGTATATATATACTCATGGTTGCAAGCCAGAGTCAAAATCTAAACAGCTGTTTGTGTTTTTCCAGAATGCCCACACAGAACCTCTCATGCCCAGCACCAAGTATTTGCTAACATGATCTGTATCAGGTTCTCTGAAACATGCTGTAGAGAGCTGCAGCAACAGATCCTAAGGCTTCAGTGAAAACACTTCTGATCTACAAGTTCTCAATGCAAAAATCTAGAACAGAAAATATAAAGCAACACTTCCTGCTGAACACAATTCCCTGGCATACAGAACACCAGGACACATCAATTCAGAAAAATGCAGTAGTTCTAGCCCCCCAGCACAGAGATGCAGAGAACAAAGCATACAGTTGTGCCTAATCTTTACCATCCTATTACCAAGTGATCCAATCACTAAACTCTAGTATCACCTCCCCAGAAGAGTTCTCTTCAAATTCAAACGCAGTCATCAAACAGTAAATTCAGAAAATTGTTTCCCTCTTACCAAAGTAAACAACAATTCGGGGAGTAGCCAGAGTTCCCGTCTAACTAGAGTAAATGAAAAATGCATTTCACCATGGTTTAAAAAAAAAAAAAAACAAACAACAACAAGGAAAAACACACCACAGAGGAAGCCTGCACATTACATAACTTTTATGTACTCAGGAACTGTATACATAAAACAGCTTAATCCCATCTTGCAACTCTAATATTATGCAATTTCACGTTTACAAGACCTGCCAGGCCTCTGATATAAACACAATCAAAGCTCGTTTGATGTCACTGCCCTCACCCATTATACCTCTACTATGTGTGCCTACTACTGGGTGACGGGCAAAAAATACCATGGAAGGATCTTTACAAAAATAATAAAAATTACAAGACATAAGAAGTATTTGGGCAGCAGAAATGCACAACCCTTATAATAATCTACATTTCATATTATAAACAGGCAAATGTTACAACATTTCTGTAGAAAGAAATCAATCTGACCAGACAGCATAACTCGCATTCACCATCTATGTACTACGCTTAGCATAGCATATTTTTAGTATATATCCATTATCTATTGTGGCAGGCAGACAAACACTTCCTCTGTAGCAAGGCCTTAAGTTCAAGGTTTTGACGAGCTCATAGGCTCTGACAGTTTCCACAGTCATGGAATTGTATCTAACAGCCCACCAGACTGACTTCTGGAGTACTGTCAATTCAGACTGTTTCAATGCAGTTTAGAAGCCTCAACGTTTACACCAGGGCTAAGTCATGCTTTTTAAAACCAATGACTCCTGTTAACCACAAGAAATGAATCTTGTTTTCATTTAACACCATTTCATAATTTTTTGTATCTGCTTCCTATTCTATGCAATTTAACACACAAACAACTGCAAGGAGGACTAGCACACAACCTCTGAATGCTAGAAAACCTCAATTTTTTTCTTCTAGGTGTTATCAGAGAAAAAAACCAAAATATCAGCTACAAAGCACCAGTATATATTCCTAACAGCTTAGCCTAACACTGCTACTTAAGACTTTCTTAGAAAAATTTTTTTTTCTTTTAGTAAGGTTGCACATGTTTATATTATAATCATCATTTACATAGCCACATATGTACGTAGTCAGAGAATTATAGAAAAAAAATACCAGCTTTTACTCTTTTCAGAGCCCATACTGTTCAGTTATGATTTGGTTATCCACCTACAGTGAGATGTTTTCAAAGATCCAAGAGGGACAAGATCACAAATGCATAGTGTGTGAGATGAAACACCTCCTCTCCCCCAACTGTTCTCTCAATTGTTTTTGCGTGTAAGTAAATACAAATGACATGAAATAATACGTCTGAAGTAGCAGACGTTATTTTTGCATCTTAACAAAAATCATTAAAAATAGCCTATACAGAGAAAAAAGTCAACTTAGTGATTTGATGTTTGTCAAACCTGCTAAAGAAAAAAGTTCAGTTGTATAATGCATATACTGCATGCAGTAAGTGCAATTATTTCATATGGACACAGTTCAAGATACTCTCAGTGCGTTGTGTTTCTCTTGCAAAAGTATATTTTTTCAGACAATTATACCAAAGTGCTACAATCAACAAAGCTGTATAACTGGGAAGCAAGAAGTCACTTTAGAAAAACACATTAAATGCAGTTACACTGGAAGGCAGATACCTTCCTTTTCTTGAAGGAACTACTTCCTGCTTCATACTGTCACATATCAAATACGTAACATTTCCTCATGGAAGAGGTCCGTGTTTTGTCAAATTATCCGAGGCTTATGCTGACATAAATCAGAGCAGAAGTCAGCATTATGCTTGCATGATTAAACAGGATTTGACTCAAGCTTTTTGAACAGCTGCAACCAAAACTCCTGGTAAGGCTGGTATTTATACTGAATTTATTAAACGGAAGCTTTGTGCAGAATTCTCTACCACTCTGAGTAATCTACACTTTTAACAACCAGTATTGTGTACTATTTGACATATAAAATCTTACAAGTGGATTTCTCTAATTCTCATCTTTACCACTACAGTTGAACCTTCCAGCATCTGAGGATCAGGCATAGGAAAAGCATCAATACCCAACAACAAAGAGTTCCAGAACAGTTCACATGTTTACAGGCACAATTACAGAAAGACTGACATTCTGCTCTGATAGCGGAGAGATGTAACACCTGGGAGTCACCACTTGAAGCTCACCAATGTCATCCCAACCTAGCTGTTAAAATAGTAAGCGATCTATTCATTATTGTTAGTGAGAAGGCAAATGATTTTCTATTTTTAGTGCCATCATTGCCCTTCTCTGGTTCCTGACCCAGCACATGCTTCTCTTCAGTTTACACAGTTGCGCTCTCTCTGATAAGGTGTAGGAGTTAGAATATTACGGGGTTTTCTTCTTCTCTGAAACTGAAGAGTTGTGATTACAAAGCAAGTACTGATAAACCTCTTTTGTTTTTACAGAAATCTTTGGAAATGTATTCCTAAGTTTTGACAAATACAGAAGCTCTTGAGAATCACTAAAGACCATTCACTATTCCTAACAACTCACATGCTAAGCAAAACAAAAACATGTAACAAAACCAAAAGAAAAATATCAGTCTTAATAAAATTATTTGATAAAGTACTTTTAGTATTCATAAACTGAGGAAACAGCATTGTTAAGAATTAAAATTTGGCCACACATAGTGCTTAATATTTTCTTGAACCTGAATTTAATGTTCAGAATGTCTTTTAATACAGATTAACAAGAGATTACACTTCTTTAAATGCAAAACAGTAGGATCAGGAAAGCAAAAAAAACCCCAAAAATAAAAGCACTTTTTGTTGTGCCTTTGTAGGCAAAGGATGGGAAATTAAATTTACACTAACAAAGACACCAGTTCCAGCCTCAAATCTGGATAGGCCTGTAGGTGGGATGTTGTGACTGAAGCAGCACCGCCTGTACCTCAGCAGGGCTAAAACTCTCCAGCAGAACACCGCTACAACCTGACGGAACAGAGACAGCCGATGTTTATTAATCTAAAAGCCAGAAAGAGCACGCTCTCACTTATCTGTCCTTATGAACATAAGCCCAGCAATTCTTCCATTTGTAAACGTGTGTCAGATTTCAAACAGAATGGCAAACAGCCCTGAGAGTCCCTGTCCCTCTCTGCCAGCTCCCCCAGGAGCCCAGATTACGTGACCTGTCCCTTTGAACAGGCGCTCCATGTTCAGACGGAGCCTGCAAGCCTGAATGTGCAATCTTTGTTCGCAACAATCACTTCAGTCAACGGGCTCTGATCCCAAAGGGCCATGGTTTAAAAAAGTCAAAGGGAAAACCAAGAAAAAAATGAAGTAAAAATAAAAACAGAAAACATGGCAAGGCATGACCAAACCAAATTTAGTATCGGAGCAGGCAGGTGTCCAAAAAAAAACCAATTACTGACCAACATATAAGGCATCCGAAGGACTCAAATCGCATGCTCTCTCTTCTCCTACCTGTGTACACAAAGATCCACAGAAGCACCACTTCTCAGTCATTCGCTTTCTTAATCTGACCACTGATCTCGAAGCTAGAGGACAAGTTTTTCAGTTCTTGCTCAAATCTTGATGGTTACAGCTGTGCATTTCCTAAACCTCAAACTCATTGAAAGTCCTCATTTCTGCTGCAACTCTCTTGACTACGGTGAACGAGAGCTATGCTTGGAGTCTTCCTCGTGACAACCTGCTGTGTGTATAGGTCTACACTTAAACATTAAATGTAGATGACTTAATTACTGCATTATAATGCTAACACCATATGGGATCCAGTGTCCCAAGAACATAAATAATTTCCCAAAATTGCTAATATCTTGCACATCAGTATTAGAATGCTATAAAGCCCTGCAACTGCAACAATTTTTTTGAAAACCTGAAGTCCCTTTTTTAGTAATTGTTTTCATTAAAGGTGTTTTCT
Source organism: Callaeas wilsoni (assembly GCA_013398955.1). NCBI lineage: Eukaryota > Metazoa > Chordata > Aves > Passeriformes > Callaeidae > Callaeas > Callaeas wilsoni. The sequence goes on along the minus strand of VWPU01016745.1, from coordinate 1,888 downwards.
GATTTTTTAAACATAAAAGCCATTCGTACTGTTCAATACGAACGGGAACGACTTCAATTAAAGGGATTTGTTCACATATAGCACATGAAGCACTGTACACAGTAACTATTCTATCAAACGAACTGAGAGCAGATGACAAGTCACAAATCTTCACTCTCTTTGCATTTTATGCAAGTCTATGAAAATGAAGTTGTAAGAAAAGAAACTGAACTTTAAGACATGCAGCAAAATTACATGAAGGCACCTGAGAACGCACTGCAACCTTGATCAGATGTTCGCCAGGGCTGTCTAAGTTCAAGAAAAGATTACATCAGGCCTGCTGTGATTAAGGCAATCACCGGTCTGAGCACATGTTTTCTCCTAGTTACATTTTAACTCCAACATGTAAGTACCTGGCAAAACAACAGGCAGAGCAGTCCATTTTGCAATTCCACGCCTATTAGTAGTCCCCAATTAGACTGCTTTAACATGATGAGCTCCAAAAGTGCCACAGGCCTTGTTAGTGCTTACCACCACAGGGAGAGGTCGATTATGAGAAGGGCCAGTGCCAAGACCAGAAGTTTCAATATGAAAGAATTAAAAAGCAGATACTAATTTTTACCCTTAAGACATGTGGCTTTCTCCTTCTTCCTATACTACCTGAACAGTATCGAGGAATAAGTTCTCCAAACATGGCACTGTTTTTCAGCTGTATTTTATCAGAAAGTCTGAACATCTTCTGTGCTCTTATTTAAGACTCTGATTTTATCCTCACCTAACCCACCCGGCTTTAAGAGACTGTGTGAATCTCTTAATTGAGGTGATAGCAGAAAGGAAAATCCTACAGTATCATATGTGACACTTTCAAAGCAAGGCAAAACAGTGAATTCAAGATAGCAGTAAACTAAAACTCAGTGTCCTAAGGAAAAAAAAAAACCATATAGAACAAAAAACCACAAGCAAACCAAAAACCACCCACACTTTTAAATTAAAGTTCTGTATGTTTGAAAATCACTCAATTGTATTTCAACTTCATAAACAAAAGGGGGACTATCTACATAAAGGGCATATATTTCACAGCCCTGTGCAGATTTAAAACAGCTTTTTCTTCAGCACAACATACATACACTAACTTGGAGAAATACAAAATCAAGTTTGTCTTTGTAAATAAAGTTTAAGACAAATCTTAAAACAAGTCTACTGAAGCTATTATGTGTATTTTGTTGAATCTGAAGTTAATAGTTGTTTCAGAGACATTACTATTAATAGGGAACACAGAATGATCAGACATGGTTCTGTGTTAAAAACTTTGTCTTGCAAGTCAAAACATGCAATGGTGCCACCATTGGGCATGCTATTAAGTTTCTGAACTAAACACACAGAGGATTGGTCCAGTAGCAAATGCTATGGATAGAAATATCCTTAATACAAGCGGCTGCGGATAGACAGGAGAGTAGCAAGCACTGGGTACAGGCAAACAGAGGCCAGACTATTATTTCTAGTAAAAATCACCACGGTAGAAATGTGACAGGGACGAAGCCGTAGCCCTGAGCGCCCAGCGAAGCGCTCCTCCACGACGGGCAGGTTGGGCGTGGGAGCGACACGCCACGCTCTGCCCGCGGGGGGCCAGGAGCTCAAGGGGCGGCCCCGGGGAAACCTCCGTCCCGAGGGCGAGGGCGGCGGCGGCTCCGCGGGGCGGGAAGCGGAGCCGCCGCCCGGCCCGTGAGGCAGCGGAGGCGCCGCCGCCTCCCGGCCCGGGAGCAGTGCCCCGAGTGCGTGGCGAGCGCTCGGCCGGGCGGCTGCCTCCCCTCCGCTGCTGGGGAACCGCACCACTCCCAGCGTCCAACTCCCAGCAACTCCGGGGCGGGCGGGCAGGAAGAGTGGGAGGGAGGGAGAGCGGGAGGGAGGG